>CM070548.1:28400233-28560233 GCA_036346405.1 Phyllostachys edulis
TTGAAAATCTGAAATGACCATAGGTTCATAAACCTGTTGAATGAACTTTTGATCACTCAAAATGCTCAACAAATGAATCTCTGAATTTCTGAGAAGGTTTAGTTGACAGCACCCAGTTTCTAAAAAAGCTTGCTGTTGTAGGTTACCTGATGAGTAATCTGAAAAAATGCTAGTTTTGTCAAAAGACTAACAACATGACTCATTCAAATAATTAGAGTCTTTCTTGGTTCAATTAGTACTTTAGCTAAGTGTTGTGTTTAGCTAATAGATCACTCAAGGGATTTAACAGATTTGAAGTTTGGAGAAATTTTTAGTTAGCATCTTTGCAATTTCAGATAAAACACTTCATTTGTCAGTTGCTTGAACAGGGTAATGCATATTGTGAAAATCTGAAACTTACAGTAGGTTTTCAAAACTGTTGAATGACTAATTGAGTCACTCAAATACATATTTGACAAAAGAGATAATTGAATCAAGTAAGAAAACTTGTCTAACAGTACCTCACTATCTCAGACCTTCTTTTGATGAAGTGTATGACCTGGGAAGGTGACTGGATGAAAAACTGAAACAACAAAGAACTAATGCCATTGCTAATGCAAGTACTTAGAAAGGTTAATGACCTAGTTAGCCTTTGGACCTTCATCCATCAGAGGCAAACTGATCTGAAAGCAGGTAGTAAAGAAATAATTAACCTGTAAGTAATTAACTTGGATTGAATATGAAGTAGGGTTAGATGATCATGTAGAGGGTGACTTAAGTCAAATAGCAGAGATAGTTAGAGGTCAGTCAAAAGAACAGTGAATGAGAATTAACAACTAATGGAAGTTTAATATTTGCAAACCACATGATGTTAGCTTAAACCAGTAGTTAAAGAAGTTTTGACAGTACTTAATATCCTTTAATAGCCTATTGAACAGGGAAGCAAAAATTTGGAATTTCATAATAAACATAGTGACAGTAGACCCTAGAACATAATTATACTAACATAAATAGATTATAAGAAGGTTAATCAAAATGGATGGAATGATTTGATATCCACTTTTATCAGTATGCACTTAGGATAACTTCATAAGATGATGCTTCAAGTTGAAAATCAAGTAAAACTTGCCAATGCCACTAATGTCTAGGTTAAAGTAGAGATCACCTAGAAATGGTGTTAACCTAAAATCTTATACCTTAATAAAAGGGGAACCAGAGTTAGTCCTATAGATGGCCCTTGTTAGGAGAATTGTTAATCCATCCATTAAGATAAATGTTGCTAAGTAATTAAGAATTAGTAGTCAAATAATACCTAGGCTCCATGAAATAAAATACGTAAGTAGCTACTCAAATAGAAATAGCCCATAATACTTAATCTAGTTAAAAGGGTAATCTAATATCTTTGGATGTACCTTAGTATAAGCTTAGTCATGATAATGACTATAAAAAGGACACACTTAAAACATAGAACTTCCTTAGTAAATAGAAAATACTAACAAAATGAATTATTAAAATGAGCTAGATCTCCTATGCAAGTGATGTTAAGAAACTCTCAATAAACCGGGATCAAGTCGATTAATTATTAACTAAAATAATCATGAAAGCATATAAGCGGATTGATTTTGTTGTATGATCATCATGGATGTATACATAGAATGCCCGGAGAGGGTGTTTGTGAGTACTAGGTGGCACATTAAGGAAAACAACATCACCTAAGCTCTAGGTATCGTCCCTTGTCATCCGTCCCATCGGATCGATGATTCGTGATCCGAAAGCATATCTAAAGAGTATTATCTAACCGATAATCCTCCCACTTAGGTAGCCATGAGGAATGTTTACGTGAACGCTTTCTCTGAAGGATTTATCTACTTTATGCGTGGTTTTTCCTTCACCACTTCTTTAGATATACTTTGGTCCAAGAATTTCCTTCATCAAACCCTCTGAAATACTTTTGCGTAGTATTTCCTTCATCCGCTCAGATGATTATGTATTGATCTCATCTGAATTACTCCATTCTTTCAAGATCTTTGATAAATATGTTTAGTCTTATTTGAAGTGTTGCATTTGGTTTGAATATATTTTTATTGGATTTCATTTGGTTATTTTAGACGCTCTTGGATTTAATCATAAAATCGTAGTTAGACTCTGTCATTTGTGTTGGGACAACACTACCAACGAGATCGAGATCATCGAGAACATTAAACATGATCAAGGTTATCGAGCAACATAAGCAAAAGCAAGGCAAGCACCCCTTTGATCATATTGATCCCGATATTTTACTTATTGTACTTTGTTTTGCAAATCCTATTATGCATCGTGTATTTACGTGTAAAAATGCTATTGTCGGAAAATGGTAGTATAAATCCTACTTCTTGCATATGTCTCCTTGAAATATTGATCCTTCTTTATTGTAACCTTTAGAATATGGGTTAGACAATAGATAATGTCAAATGGGAATTTTTGAGTACGATTATCGTACAAAATGCAACTAGAGCAATAGAATTTACGAAAATTGATTAAAGGACAATATGTTAATTTGTGAGTTTGGGATTATTTTGAAAAATGTCGGAGGGTTACCTCTGTTAATTTTATGAAAATGACATGAAAACTTTAGTCTTTAAGACACAGGCGAGTTATAATGTATTACGATAAAGTGAGGATTTTGACTCACTAGTAGATAGGATTGGGGTTCTCGCTGTAGTCGATTAAGGGCCGAAGCCAAAGAATCGGATCGAGACCTAATCGTACAAACCATATGTGCTAGGGTGGGGTAGCCGTAGCTAACTAAGTTATCGAAATCTTAGCCTTACATGACAATGGCGAAGTAGTGTCGCATTGCCGTTGGTTCGTGTAATGCACACAGCTATCATAATGCCTCACTTGACGGTGTTCTCCGGCAGTGAGGGACTTACTCAACGGGTCTTTTCTGGGTGAGTAAGGCTCTCATCCGATGTGTTACTTTGTTACAATCGGTGTTATTATTATTTTCCGACGGATGAGGATAATGATTAGCGCAGGCTAGTGCAAGCTTAGGACTAGATAATGTAAAGGTTGCGTCGCTAACTCTAGACTTCTTACCTTCGGAAGTGTGTGCGATGGCATCGGCGGATGCCGAACAAACTAGAGATATTCGAACAACCGAATACCGTGTACTATGGGTAAAGTTGTACACCTCAGAGTGATAAACTATTCAATAATCTGCGCTCATGGTCATAAGCATGCTTAGTGTGGTCGGTTTACGGTAGCTTTTGTTTTCAAAAACTGCTTTTGTCACAAAAGATTGGGGAATGACTTGGGATTTTCCATTTGTTGAGTTAAATACCATGTCTATGGTTTTGTTCTTTGTCTATAGCGAGATTTGTCATTCCTATGACTGTTTTGCTATTTCTATAGCAAGATTTCCATGTCTATAGTTGAACATGAACTTATCGATGCCATTTCTATGGCGAAATATTGATTATATTTTTGCTTGGCTGGGTAGAGTTGTGAGTGTTTGTTATTACTTATTGGTTACTTTATTTATTGTCCTATACTTACTTTTTCATAAAGCCGCTCTTTCAAATTCCGCTGCAAATTATTACTTATGATTATTGCAAATAAACTTGGCTTTGAGCAAAAGAACTTGTAGAATAGAGCCATACAATTGATGACCTTGCATCTAATATAATTTTTATGCGATACACTACAAGTCTTCTTGAGTACACAAGTACTCAATCTTGCTATTGTTGTTGGTTTAGAATTTGCAAATAAGGCAAACTGCACGACGAAGCGAGTTCTTTGCACCTAGCACCGAGGGGTTCGTGATCGGGTCATTTAGGCCTTGATTCCTTATCGGTTGCACGAGGATCGGATGAGCACAATCTTGGACTTTTGCTAATACTATTATGTCTACCGCTGCTATTTATTTTGTTTACTCTCGTAATTACTTTTATTTGGCCGCCACGTTGTTGTAATAACTTTTGTAAAGCTTAAGTAGAGTACACCCTTTTGCTTTACTTTAGTATGTGATTGTATGGTTGTGAATGCCAAGAGTTGTGAATGTGTGTGCTAGCATTTAATCACAGGACTAGCATAGTATACACATAAGATCCACGGTATTCTCGCCTGTGGGTCCGACAAATGTAGAAGAGAGATGATGCAATGGAGAGGAGCTTACTTGAGCAAGGTTGCACAGAGAGGCGTCCTCCTCTCTTGGTTGAGGAGAAGTGGCGAAATGGAGGAGGGCGAGGGGTTTAGTATCGAGCAATGATAGAGATGGAGGCGTTAAGTGGTAGAGGGCCGAGTGGTGGATTAATGCGGTGGATTGATGGCGTCACCTCACGCCAGGCGAAACGCAGTCGCTGCGTGGCGAAGCGTGTTCTCGGCCAACCGGATGTTGAAGGCGAAGCTGACATGCGGACCCGGGTCGGCAGTGACACAACGAGGGGGCGAGCCCGAGTGTGGTGCGGTCGGGTGGAGTTAGTTGATTGAGTCAAGTCCATTGGTTTGGGTCGGTTGGTTGAGTCGGAGTCTGACTTGAGTCCAACAGCTTTGACTGATTTTAAATTCAAATCTTCTTCTTTGATCGGGCTAGATAAAATAGTAAATAAATTCATAAAATTCTAAAATAATTCAGAGAGGTTCTGGGATGACCTAGTACCCATATAAAATTTCTAACCTCACTGTTCAAGTTTTATGTTCTTATTTTAAATTCAAACCTAGAATAGGTCGTTGAAATGAGTTTATCTCTCTGTTTTATGTTGGAGCTTCGAATTGGTTTGTATGTTTCACTTTGATTCAAAATTTTCAAATGCAAGTTTTTATGCATATGCTCCGAAATGATATGCACGCCACGGGATACATCTTAATTCCATATATTAAAAAATGGGGATTTGACATCGTAACAAGTGGCTCACCCTAGATCAGAGACCGGTCAAGAACGAGACATCCTATAAGGTGACCGTATCTCACCCCACCGAAAGTGGAAGGTGTGCATCTTAGGCCTCCACTGTCGACAAGTGCCGACAAAGAAGTTAGCGTCTAGGGTGAATCTGGCCCTGATGGAGACCACCTGCAAGGGGCAACAAGCCCGTGTCTCCGGAGGATCGTAACATAGTGATTGTCCAGCCTCGAGAGTCCCTCCCCGATCAAGCAGCGGCGAGGGCAGAGGGACATCTGCGTTCACGGCGATCCACGACTTGCAATCGGTGATCCTTATCATAGAAGTGTTTGAAGCGTAGTGAGAGACATGGCTTGCAACACGTGGAATAGAGGGAAATTAAAAATTAGGACCAAATGTATACTAATTTACTAGTACAAAATGATAGTGACAATAAAATAACGCAAGTTAAAAATTACGACCAAATTAACACTACAAATTAATGTAAACTAATATACTAGTACATAATTCTACAATGTTTGCACCTAAAGTTGGAGTATGTCGCTTCTACATTGTACCATCGACATGGTAGCTAGAATGACCATATAAACAATTCAAGCTACAGTGTAGTTCAACTCCTTAGCTCAAGATTTGTTTTATTTTCTAAATGACCCTAACTACAATTTTAAGATTAAACCAATTATTTAATATTAAGGTGGCTCTAGCAATTAACAAACATCTTGCATACATCTCAGAACCAAATTCACGTGATGTAACCACTAATCAATTCTATAAACTAAATAAAAAAAAGCGCCATCCAAGGGTTCGTGACTAATCAAAGTATGAAGTGTGTGCCACCATTAAAATACTAGACTATGCAATAATTTACTAATCCATACCTAAAGCATATTTCAATTTTAATTTTTAAGTGGTAGTGAATTAGAATGATTTTCGTAACACTAATTACATGGGTCTCAGAAGTCAAAAAGATTTTCCTACGAAAATCTCGTAACGCTAATTACATGGGACTAACAACGCCAAACTAAGTAAATGCTTGTAAAATTACAACCACCTAAGCACGCATCCACTATAAAATAAAGGCCTCACTCTCGCATTGTAGTTTTATGTTTGCATACACTATTCATTACGACTAATTATTTGGTAACTAATTAACGAGGCCTCAAGAATCAAAACTAATTAATTACGTAACATTAGTTCATCTCGCACTAATTAAATACAACTAATAAAGTCAAACAGAGTTTCCTACATAAATTTGTAACGCCTATAATAGGTGCGCCTAGAAAATTACAACTACTCAAGTACGCAATTAGTAAAGAACTTATGAACGGCGTAAAAAACGACGGAGATACAAATTACCTGCAAATGACGCGGTTAATAACACTGAAATATCCCCGAAAATATAATCGATAGAGCAAGAGAGCGAGCCAAAGAGCGAGCGACTGCGAAATGAAATCGTGCTCGCTCGCTCTTCAATTTATAGCCACATCGAGGGAATCCTTCCTCATGAGAGCTAATTGAAATTCACATACATGCATCAGACAACGATGTGATGGAATTGATCGGAGGAGAGGATGGGCGTGGAATTAGGGGAAGGGCCTAGCACTCCAGAGCTTCTTCGAATGATGGATGGTATCCATCCACAGTTTTTTTTGGTTTTTTTGTTTCTCCTGGAAACCAGACTGGACACATGGGACGAGGGGAGGGAGGGCCGTGCGGAGGGGGCACAGTGGAGGAGCGCTGTGGCCATGAGAGGGGGCTGCAGGAGGGCCGTGTGGAGGGGAGGGCATAAGGCGGTGCAGCAGGCCACCGTGATAGTGACAAGTGGCGAGGGCGACATGGCGGGCTAGGAGGACTGCCGCACGGTCTTAAGGATAACTCAACGTTTCTTACGAATTAATCATTACACGCCGATGGGTGCTGTCGATGTTGCGGACCAGGTGCAGGTTCACTCGTACGATTCAAGGAATAGACGATCGACATCCTTCCTTAGACAAGGGGTACCTGAACATGGGAATCGCAGAGCCGCCCATTTCACCTTCAGAAAGTCAAGCAAAGATCCTCTCTAAGAGAAAAAGGTCCAGAAAAGATCGACGAACAAGTATAGAGATAAGAATGTAAGTTTGGGCCATACGTGTCTGCGCGTACATTTGTCTTTGGATTACCCCGTAAGCCATGGTGCGGTTGCACGGCCATGCACATGTGCACGCTACCTGCTTCATTCGAGATGCCCAATTGCCCACTGTTGAATTCATTCTCCAGCCACCAATCGATCGTAAGGCTAACTAAGGCTATATATACACACCCAATCATCACCAGTATCATCACACAATCATCAGAACCAAATCTACACAGACACACGAACAAACACGCACATATATACACGCATACAAGTAAAATCGTTGTAACTTTCAGAGCTACATATAGGTTAGTTTGTGCAATTTTAAGGGCGTACAGGTCGACAGATATGGCTCCAGCTCGAGCTATTGCGGTGGTGTTGCTCACGGTTGGCTGTGCGTTGGCCGCGACCGACGCGTCGTCGTCCACTGCGCCGACCGGATGGCTGAGGGCGCACGCGACCTTCTACGGCGGCGCTGATGCCTCCGGCACCATGGGTAACTAGCTCATTACAAACTGTGCTGATTGAATTGTACATCATATGGTGCATAGGATAAGCAGATTATGTATGCATCGATCGCAGGTGGCGCGTGCGGCTACGGCAACCTGTACTCGGCGGGGTACGGCACGCGGACGGCGGCGCTGAGCACGGCGCTGTTCAACGACGGCGCGTCGTGCGGGCAGTGCTACAAGATCGCCTGCGACCGCAAGCTGGCGGACCCGAGGTGGTGCAAGCCCGGCGTGACGGTGACCATCACGGCCACAAACTTCTGCCCGCCCAACTACGACCTGCCGAGCGACAACGGCGGCTGGTGCAACCCACCGCGACAGCACTTCGACATGGCGCAGCCGGCCTGGGAGAAGATCGGCGTCTTTCAGGGTGGCATCATCCCCGTCATGTACCAGAGGTAGGCTCATTTTCCATTAATTTAGTGCTCTTCTAAGTAAAATGGCTCAAATTAATTAGCCGATCGAAACCAAATCGGCTGTGGCTTCACGTCATGGCTAGAAGTCAGATTAGAACTAGTAAGGTAGTATTCTGTCTAGAGCATAGTTCCTCCACCAAAACATTTGAATAGGCTAAAAGAGACACTTGCATAACTGTAGCTCCCCTACTTTTATTGCTTAAAGTAGTGGAAAATATACTTCCTTGAAGATGATGACACACATGGTTTTCTATCTTATGCTGGTCACGCTGCCCTAGTAGTTTATTTAAATACAATGTTGATCCTTGTAGGGTTCCATGTGTGAGGCGTGGTGGTGTGCGGTTCACGATCAACGGGCACGACTACTTCAATCTCGTACTTGTGACCAATGCAGACTGCTGCCGCTCGATCAGTTCAATGGATGTCAAGAGCTCCAATTCAGCTGATTGGATGCCGATGGCACGCAATTGGGGTGCGAATTGGCAGTCTCTGGCATATCTCACTAGACAAATGCTCTCCTTCAGAGTCACTAACACTGATGGCCAGACACTTGTCTTCGAAAATGTGATGCCACAAGGATGGAACTTTGGACAGACATTTGCAAGCAAAGTGCAGTTCAAGTGAGCACTATGCGAAAATTCCATGCGATTGATTGGTGGGCATTAGGATTCTACATGCCCAAATGGCTGGAATTTGGTTGTGTTGTGGTGCTTTGTTACATTATGTGCATTATATTTAAATAGATACCGATCCAACGGCTGGAGCTTGTACCTATGATTTTATTGTATGTGTTTAATTTGTTGCTGTATATATTTGTTTCCATATTAATTTGTATGGTGTAACAAAAGATGTGTATTCATTCTATCATCCTTATCTTTATAATTCGATAATTGTATGCTTCTGTAATTGACCATTCCTCCATGAGTACTTGCTTAAAGTTTTATATACAATCATGCTGGATTTTCCTAATAAAAATTAAGATGGCAAGTTTGTATAGCCCAAATATAATTGCTACTGTTGCAAGATTGGCACTTGTTGCAAGATCAAGACGAGTGGGGTGGCGGTAGAGCGGGAAGGGTCGGTGAGGGAGAGAGACAAGGATGTGGGCTCGATTTTATTGCAAGGGATTCACTACTACATAAATGCTAATATTGGACGCCTAATCACAGACGGTTCATCGAAACCGTCTGTATTAAACACAATCTAAGACGGTTTTTGTTTACCGACCGTCTGTGTTATTTTCCGCGCTAAAAACCATCTGTGAAGAGGTCATAACACAGACGGTTCATGTTTAAAACCGTCTGTGAAGTATCACAGACGGTTCTAACCAAAAACCGTATGTGATATTACCCAATATCACAGACGGTTTTTTGTTAGAACCGTCTGTGATACTTCACAGACGTTTTAAACATGAACCGTCTGTGATATTAGTACATATCATAGACGGGTTTTTGTTGAAAACCATCTGTGATAATTAACTCATCACAGACGGTGCAGTGTACATATATAGCTCCCCAACAGAGTCTTCTTGATCTCTATCTCTGGCGCTATGGTAACCGCAGACATCTCCAAGCCCGGTGAGTCCATCACCACTCCGCGCCTGGGCTTTGAGTATCGCCACCTCACCGAGCCCGCCGTGTGGACCATTTGATTATTGTCACCGAGGAGCTTGCCGCCGCCTGCTCACAGATCGACGACCACCATGGACCTTCCCGACTTCATTGACACCTTCCTCGTGATCGAGGTGAGCTCTTGGAGCATAAGCATCCTTTAATTTGAGTAGTTTCTGCATTTACGCCAAAATCGCTAGTAAAGCCCATGGCGCCGCCACGACATCACCGCCGGTTCGCCTCAAAGCACCTTAGGGCCCCGAGCCACCACTATTAGCAATGCGATGTCACCCTAAGCCCAATTTGAGCTTCAAATTCTACTGCTTTTTAATCATTTAGTTAATAAACTAACGAGTCTATGACATGTGGGATCGCCATAGATTTTATAAATAAAATCATGAAATAAAAATGAGTCACTAACAAGTAGGACCCACATGTAAGTTAATAAAATCCAAAATGAAAAATGAAAAAAAGCCACCTTTAGTTCAGAGAAAAATACGCTTTCTCTATTGGAAAGCGTAATTAAGCCTTAGAAAATACTCTTTCAAGTCACCCTTTTATTTATTTTTAGGGTTTTCAATACGAACCATGTGATGGATGATGTTGGATGTACGTTGAGAACCGTGTGTGTGAAGAGTACATTAATGGTGTGTGCTTTTACAAGAGCCGCCGAGGAGGATATGTTGAATAAGGGGCGGAATATATGTATTGTCTATGCATTAACCGCGAGAATCAAGATGTTTAAGAACCGAGCGCAGATCGAAGCACACTTGATTCAAGGGTTTCAAAAGGGTTATACACGTTGGACCACCACGGTGAAGAGCATATTATACAGAAGTCAACGATATGTCACGGATGATGTCGATTGTGGTTCCGATTCGGATATGCCGCCGGATGAAGTCAACGGCGACAATCTAGATCGATGTTTCGTGATGCGTATGAACCGAATGAGAGGGAGTATGTTCAATTCGGGGCTTGATGGAGGACTCAGAGAAACCTTTGTTCCCGGGCTGCAAGTCGAATACACAAGGTTGTCATCCGTGCTTGAACTGCTGAAATTGAAGGCAAGCAACGGTTGGTCCGACAAGAGTTTCACGGGGCTATTAGGTCTCTTAGCGGACATGCTTCCAGAGGGAAACGAGTTGCCCAAAACCACCTACAAAGCCAAGAAGGTTCTTTGTCCATTGGGAATGGAAGTAGAAAGAATACATGCATGTCCGAACGACTGTATCCTCTACCGTAACGAGTATACAAATATGCATGTATGTCCGGTGTGCAACGCATCCCGATACAAGCGTAAGAATCAATCAGATGACGACGAGAGAATCGAGGTGAAGAAAGGACCTCTGCTAAGGTGGTGTGGTATCTTCTGTAATTCCCCGCTTGAAGCGGTTTTTGCAAACCCAAAGAATGCAAAATCGCCGCATTGGCACTCAGAGGAGCATAAGAATGACGGAAAGCTAAGACACCCTGCTGATTCCGCCTAGTGGAGAAACATCGATAGGAGGTTTGCAGACTTCGGTGCGGAACCGAGGAATATAAGGTTTGGATTGAGTACAGATGGAATGAATCCTTTCAGTAACATGAGCAGCCGACATAGCACTTGTCCCGTGACACTCTATATCTACAACCTTTCTCCTTGGTTGTATATGAAGCGGAAGTATATTTTGCTGTCGATACTTATCCAAGGGCCGAAGCAACCTGGGAATGATATTGATGTGTACCAAGCACCATTGATGGAAGATTTAAAAATACTGTGGATTGAAGGGGTACATGTATGGGATGCATACAAACGAGAGAACTTCATTTTATGTTCCTTGTTGTTTTGCACCATAAATGATTATCCCGCCTTGCTAATCTATCGGCCGTAGTACAAAGGGCCAAAGCCCAGACTCGCTTAGATGATACCGAGAGTGTGTGGTTGAATCACTCGTGCAAAACCGTACATGTGTCATCGTGAGGTTCCTTTGGAGGGCTCACCCATACCGCAGATGAAGAAACAATTGACGGAGAGAAGGAGAACAGCCTCGGCTCCAAGGCATTTAAGTGAAAAAGAGGTCTATGATATGGTTAAGGATTTAGATGTTGTGCTCTGAAAGGGACGTAAATCGAGGACCCATAAGAAGAACATGTGGAAGAAGAGATCAATATTTTGGGACTTACCTTATTGGGAGCACCTAGAACTTCGCCACTACATCGACGCCATGCACGAGAGAAGAATGTATGTGACCGCTGATTGGTCTCTTCATCAACATTCGTGACAAAACAAAGGATGGTTCAACGCACGGCTTGACTTGGTTGATATGGAAATCGACCTGAGTTAGCACCAACAAAGACCGATAAAGGACTTAACGTATTCTTCCCCGCTTGTTACACTCGCCCAAGGCCGAGAGAACTGAATCGTGCGCTGCTTGCATGGTGTGAAAGTTCCGTCTGGTTACTCCGCCAACATGAAGAAACTTGTTTCGATGGAAGATTTGAAGTTAATTGGTATGAAGTCTCATGATTGTCATGTGCTGATGACACAAATGTTCCCTGTTGCAATTAGAAGTATTTTGTCGATCAAGGTCCGAGAGACAATCATGAGACTGTGTTATTTCTTTAACACAATTGCTCAGAAGGTCATCGATCCCGAATGACTAGATGTTCTGCAGGACGAGGTGGTGACGACTCTATGTGATCTTGAGATGTATTTCCCTCCGTCGTTTTTCGATATCATGGGCATCTCATTGTTCACATTGTGAGAGAGATAAAGATGTGCGGGCCCGTGTTCCTACGTAGCATGTACCCGTTCGAGAGGTTCATGGGAATTCTCAAGTCCTATGTACTAAATCGATCTCGGTCGGAGGGCAAGATCGCCGAAGGTTATGCAACCGAAGAGGTCATTGAGTTCTTCGTCGATTACATGGCTCAGTCGAACCGATAGGTGTGCCTCGATTTCGCCATGAGAGGAGGCTCGAGGGTATCGTGACCATCTAAGGAAAGCAATCACTCTAGATATGGATGCGTATGCTCAAGCCCATTTCACGGTCTTGCAACACATGACCAGTATCCTCAGATATCGACCAAAGACAAGGACGTGCTTCAAAGAATAGAATCCCGAGCGCCGGATGTTTGGATCACGAGACAACACAATGCATTTATTTAACCAATAGTTGAAGGAGCGACCTAGGAGCTCGTCAAGTGATATGCTGACATGGTTGGCAAAAGGGTCAACATTTACAGTTGTGACACGGCGAGGATACGACATAAATGGGTACACATTCTATACGCAGGCTCAGGATATAAAGAGCACTAACCAGAACAGCGGTGTCCGTATAGATGCATTCAGTACCGATGGGTTGAGGAGTTCCTACTATGGGCAAATAGAGGTGATATGGGAGCTCGACTACATGCTTTTCAAGATCCCCCTATTTCGGTGTCGTTGGGTCTATCTCCCACAGGTGAAGGTCGACAAGTACGGCGTTACTACCGTGGACCTTGAACGTGTCGGATACAAAGACGAACCATTCGATCAAGCAACCAAGTTGTTCAAGTCTTCTATGTAACCGATTCGGCAAATAAGAAGCACCGCGTAGTTCTTCATGGAAAAAGGAGGATTGTCGGAGTTGAGAATGTAGTGGACGAGGAAGAATACAATCAATTTGATGAGTTTCCTCCTTTCAAAATGGCATAAGGGTTGAGGAAGAAGAACGTGACGAAACTAGCTACATACGCGTCGATCATCATGAAGGGCTAATTTTAAAAGATTAATTGAACAATGTGTGTCTATGTACGTTCTGATGAATGGTTAATTTTAGTTAATTAATTTGTACTGTGAAATAGATGTGATTGTTTCTGAAATGAATGTGAATAGGATGTATATACATGTAGGACCGGAAAGGCGACTAGAGGGGGGGGGGGTGAATAGACGATTTCTCTATTTTTCACCTTTGATCAAACTCAACACTACTTTCACTCCAATAGCTATAAAAGCTATGAAGATCTGTATACAGGCACAGCGGATGACCTGTGTTGAATCCGATCAAACCCCAAAGCAAAAGACTAAAAACATCTGAAAGAGTTGCTTGCAATTAAAGATGAAAGAACTGCTTGCAATATATAAAAGTAAAAACAATCTGTAATGTAATGATCCCCAAATCTAGGACAGCATGCATGTAGCTCAAACAGAATGCACATCAATCAACAGAATATAAAAAGGAAGTCTGATCTGCAGCAAGCAATAAATAATTCCCATAAGCAAGCCACTACTAAAACATCATCTCCATGAATGTAATTAAGCTTTACGGAGCCAATTGAAAATCACACAAGCTCTGGAGAAACTCGAATAAACAGCTGCCATCAAAGATCCTCTCTGCACTCCAGTTTCTGCTTTTCTGCCCGGGGCAAGCTACTACCAAAGATTCAGTCGAAACAGGAACCGACAAGCAGCAACAAATCAATAAGATGAATCAACTCAAGCAGTCACCGACTGAATTTGTGTCTACCAACTAGGAGCATCAAAAAGGCAATATCATATCAAACAGAGACAAAAAAACGATGATCAAAATCGGCCGCCATTCCTGGATCCGATTTATGCAGGACTTCCCTACAGGCACCACAAGACTCTGATTTCTACAGCAGAGAATCGGGCATAGGATTTTGCAGAGCCGCACAGCCGCCTGGGACATCCATCTACAAGGAACAAGCCGCCACACCGAGCTCTTCCAGCAGCTACGGGCGCACGATTTTTTTCTTTTGGGGGCGCCGCCACCCTCCAGATTTTCACAAGGCAGCACGGGCTGCTTTTTCCTCAGCAGAACAGGCGCTTCAACAAGAAATAAATCTGCTTTTCAATGAAGCTTCAAGCCGCCGCACGGGACATCCAAGCAAAAAACACATGCAACCAGCAAGTTGAGGATTAATGGCAGTCAAAGCAATAAAGTAATCCCAAGATGCAGCCAAGGTAATAAAGAATTTGGTCCAAGAGCATTCTCGCAGATCAATCGGCAGAAATCAAAACTAACACCTCGCCCACACCAAAGATGGGACAACCAAGCACCAAGTCGGCTACTGAAGAAAGCAATTCAGAGCGAATCAACACCATACAACATTAATCCATTTCACACCAAAATCAAAAGCAAACCCTTTGGGATCTGCAGGACGCCCAACACACTCGATAAAAATTGCGCCAAAGCGGCCGATAGCAAGCATCTTTGGCAATTCAACATACGCATCACACGCAACAAGGATTCAACAGCATCAAAAAGCAGTCGCCACACAGGCGCCGCCATGAGGCTCTACACGCACACGCCTACAGGCTCACCATTTTTTGGAGGCACCGCCACCAGAAGCCATTTTTTTCACGGGTGCAATCAGGAGAGGCCGCCGCCACTACCTTCTATTCTCTGGCAGCCCTATTTTCCAGCGGCAACACAACAGGCATGCCAACCCCCAGCGGCAGCCCTAAAAATCCTATCTCCTATTCCTTTTATATGATAGCCCTCAACCCTAAAACACATTTAGAATTGGAGCTAAACCTAATGGGCTTCCGTTAAGGCCCAACAACAACGGAACACACACGCACTCATCTCAAAGCGCCGCCTTCATCGCCGATTGATCTAAACCGCTTCACCATGTAACCGACCCGCGCCATGCTTAGTTAAAAAGGTCACCAAGGCGGTATTTGGTAAAATTACCAAAATACCCTTCTCGATCCTTCTCCAAAAGACCGAGTCCATCTGTTGAAGCAATTGCCTACTTCGCCACGTGTAGGTTGATCAACGGCTCCATGTCGTCAAGTCTCTCCGTCCGGATCCCACCGACACCATCGAGCACTTGCAACGACTCGTGCCGCTTGATCCAACCAACGAGACCGAACCGCCTGCTCGGTCATCCATGTCCATTCGCGCCATGCTTGAGTCACTTGACCTCACCGGCATCCATGATCGTTTCGGACCTCGGCTCTCCAAACTTAGTCCCGATCCTCCTCGCCGCTGACCGTCGTTGACCTTCAAGCCACCGCTGAGAATAGACAAGCAAACACGAATCCGGAACAAGTTCTTCACAACTTGACCCACGTTAGCCAAAACATGCAATATGCAACACATATGCATTAACACATATGGATATGACCTATCCCAAAATCAAATCACCACTTAAATCAACAATCAAGACAAAAGCCGGTCGGACCGCCACGACCGACAGATCCAAACTTGTCGAAAACACATGAAACTTCAAACCAAAAGCCACATTGCCAATTGTTTCATCATCCTAAGATCATGAGCATATCCCCATGATATCCACAATCTCCCCCTTGATGAACACATTGGCAATCTCTTAGAAAATGTAAGTTTGTGGTTTGAAAAGTAAAATACTCGATGTTTTCGCACAAAGGCACAACTTAGTCCATTAGCAAGAGAAAGCAATGGAAATAACCAAGCTGGCTTCAGAATAGCATAAACAAGTGAGATAAGGCAAAAGAAAGCACAAAAGCTTCTAATTCCAGAGAATCGACAAAAATCTCACTTAAGATCCATATGAAAGAACAATTATTCTATTTGACCTTAGATCATTGTGAGGCTTCAAGATTTGCAATTCAAGTTCAGAAAAGGCAATAAGACCAAAAGAATGCAATATGAATACTCCCCCTCACTATAATCATCAATTTAAAAAGAGAATTTCTACATTTCTCCCCCTTACAAAACTTCTCCCACATAACCAAAAAGCTCGTTATTAACATTACATTTTCGCTATATCTTCTCCCCTTTTGACAATGGATTCATCAAGGAATCATCCCTTCCTCTCATCCAGAGATGACAAATGCACAAGCAAGGAAGAAGCAAAAGAAAGAGCATGCATGAAATGCAATGGGGTGGCTTCATTTTTGTTTTGATTTTTCAATTTTTAGGTAAAAGAAGCTTTGAAGATTACTCAATTGAACAGCTAGCATTTCTACCATTACTCAAGATACAACAAGCCTGACAAAGCTAGCAAGATCATATTAAGACATATATAGCAAAGCTAGGCTAAAGAGCTCAAAGTGTCACATGTTGTTGGATTAAATTAAGCAATGCTTCAAAATTAGCAAGTTCAAAAACAGGTATCCTAAAGTGATAATGGCCATATCAGAATGTCATTGTGAGATCCAGAAGCTAGCAAAGACCATCTTAGAGACAAAAAGTCCTGAATTGAATCATTTAGCTCATTTTTTGTCAAAAGCCCAAATTTCAACTATTCCCCATTTACAAAGAATATTCAAGTTGATAAAAGGTCTATCTTAGTAAAGAAGGTCCTGGACTAGGAGCCATCCACAACCTCTTCCTAAGCTTCAACCAATTTGACAATCTGTTTTTCTGAGCCATGTGCTAGATCTCAAGCCTCACTGCGACCATCCCAAGCAACAAAAGCTTAAAAGAGTGGTCTAGGTCATCCAAAACTCCCCTTGAGTTCATGCCTAGTACAATGGCAAGCCGTCTCATGAGAAAGAATTGGTGAGATCAGTTTTTTCGCACAAAAGAGATCATTTTTCATTTTGCACAAGGGTTGTTTTAGATTCTTTAATGAACTGAAAGCTCAAAGATGTTCAATACTAGATTCCAAAGCTAACAAAGCAATTTTGACAGGGCCAATGTCACAAAAGGATCACTAATTGTGCAACTAGCTAAAAGATCCACAAATTGCTATTTTCAGTTCAGGTTATTTAAAAGTTCTAACTCATATAGCAAAGACATTGCTGCACATGTGAAAGCATGATAATTCTAGCAAGTCAAAGAACTAGACACGATCTTGAACAAGAATTGAAATACTAAACCTTAATAGGGTAATAAGCAAAGCTTCATTAATTAAAAGGAAGAAGCGATAAAGCTTAACAATGCATCTTTTTGGATTTTTCATTTGTATGCAATATGATACAATGAGATGTACAAAAGACTTAAAAGCCTAAAAAGATCACAAGGATAAAAAAGATCCAAAGAAGATACCACTTGAAGAAGGTATCATAAAAGATCCACACAAAAGTTCACATGAACAAGGAAAGTTCAGATGAACAAGAAAGGTTCGAAAAGAACTAAGAAAGTTCGAAAAGAACCAACTCCCCCTCAAACCAACCCATAGGGATAAATTATCCCTAACTTGCTTCTCAAGGTGGCAAACCTTGTTGGGTCTAAAAAGCTTTGAGGGGAGATCTGCCAAAAGGCCTTGGACTCCACAAAAACTAGCACAAATACTTCAAACACCACAAGATCTCTAGGACAAAGAACTCAAAAAGTTAGGGAGCGAAACACCAACACTAAAAAGCTTACAGGCAACTCAAAAACCTGCTAACACTAGTGATTGGGAGACAAGCTCGACCTAGGCTGTGAGAAGAATGCATCCTAGCAAATCATGGGATAAGAAGAGTGCCTAGAAGGGACACGTGCTAGAACAGAGCCTCCTATCTACCCCGAACTCAACAAGCCCAACACCGACACAAACCAGATGCTATGCAAGGTAGACTAGGATACCATACACAAAAGTAAGGTATAGAAGCTCGAACTCGAGTCGACCGCTTGGCAGTGAGATGTAGTGATGATGAAAGAAGATTCATTCCTTAAAGCTCCAGAAGGTAGTTGCACTCACCCATCATCCTCATCTCAAATTCCTTCGTCTCCGAGAAGTGATAGTCATCATTAAAGGCACAAATGAAGAAGAACCAACAGGTTGAGGTGATGACACTTGTTGGATCACATGTTCTTCTTCTCAGCTGAAAGACTACACCAAAGAGACAGAAGAAGTCTATGCCTTGGTACTGGGTTAGTGAAACAATATCTAGGAAACAGTACCAAGACACATGACTAGCCAGGATAGCAGCAAATGATCCAAAACTCATAAAAGTATATAATCAACAGTTCAGGATATGAGCATGAATATAGACAAATCAATTGCAACACATGCTATCCAAGACATGACAAAACTCAAACTATCTTTAATCAACAATAAGGCATAGGAGCAAGCAAACAAGCACATAGCAAATCACCCATCATATATACAGTCGAAAGTAAAGCATGCTAGTGAAAGCTATGGCAAGACTCATGCATCCACAATTAACAGTAAGACACAATAACCACGTAAGCATAAAGCATGTTATAGAACAAGACATGGATAAAGAATGCTAACATGGATGTCAAGTGAACATGTGGATACACAAGGCAAAAGTCAATAGGAGCAAGATAAATCATGTACAGAGATAGCATAGGCTCATGAAGACAAAACCAAGCACATACACCCATGGAAATTAAGAACAACAATAAGATACATGGATATACAAGCAAGGTAAAGGAAAAGGCATGATGAAGGATATCAAAGGATTAACACATGCCAATAAGGTACAAGTGAGCACAAAGTAAACACAACATGCCAAGAATGAATAATCATGAAGATAAGGGCATGAAGGTATATGATTGCTCACAAAACAAGTGTAGATGCCGATCATTAAAGCACATGCCTCTTGGAGGCCATCATGAGGGTGGAGAACCAACAAGTGTTTTGATCACGTGATGAAGCAAAAGAATAGAACCTTTTAAGTCCATGTTCTCCAACCCGTGTTCTCGGTACCTACACATGAGAAAGGCAAGGTGTCCGAGTCTTGGGTCCCGAAGGGTTAGAGAGCAAATGCTTGGGAACTCAAACCTTGGACACACCACCACCAGAAGCAGTCGAACCATTATATGAGTTAGCATGATGCAAATGATGGTCCATGCAAGAAGATCCAATCTCATCCTTGGAGGCACGCCGCGAGTAGACAACTCGATGAGGAAAACGAGGTCCATCTCTAGGAAAGCGGCGATGACCTTGCTTGAAAGCACCAAGATGAGAATCAGCAGAAGCATCAAAAGAACTCACACAACCTCGCCGTGGGTGAGTACCTTGATGAACAAAACGGGGTCCACCTCTTGGACAACGGCGGAAATCCTGCCTCGGGGCAGCTCGTGGACCAAAACCAAAACTATACAAACCATGTCCACGGTGCTGTCCAACACCACTAGAAAAGGTGTCAAAGAAGCCATCAACAAATCGAGTCTTCGTGCTTGGCTCTTTAGTGTGCATGTCATGAGAATGACTATGCCCACTAGGAGACTTAGAAGCATGAGCTCGACTCATCTGTTTTGCACGCTGGAAACAAAAGTCAACAAGATGTCCATTCTTCCCACAAAATGAGCAATGGTGTAAAGGTCTACTAGTAGACACGGTCCGAGAGGACAAAGCACCATTGTCGCTCAAAGAAGAAGTCCTGGAAGAACTAACATCATGACTCGTCCTCGTATCGACACTAGACCCACACATGCCATGAGAAAGGCT
Organism: Phyllostachys edulis; assembly: GCA_036346405.1. NCBI lineage: Eukaryota > Viridiplantae > Streptophyta > Magnoliopsida > Poales > Poaceae > Phyllostachys > Phyllostachys edulis. The sequence goes on from CM070548.1 coordinate 28,420,060, forward strand.
ATGTGTGTTCCTAGAGGTACGACGACACACTCGACGCTCATGTTTCAAATGGCGAAAGCAAAACTCAAGAGTGTGTCCATTCTTCTTACAAAATGTGCAATGATACTTCTCTTTTGAAGATTTAGTACCATTTGAGAAAGAAGCACATTTGTCTTTTGAAACTGCTGGACAACACAAGAAGAGTCCGAAAGAGTCGAACTCACCAAAGAAGAGCTATCCAAAGCGATGCCACAAAAACCAAAACCAAGTGACTCACGTTTGGCACAAGAAGTCTTCAACTCCGAATGCAAAGAAACAAGAGAAATTTTAAGAACATCAATTTCGGAGTGAAGGAAAATACAAGAGTCACAAGATTTGGCGCTCATATCATCGCGCAAAGACTCAACCTCGCTCTTCAATGAAATGCAAGATGTGCAAGAAATTAATGATGCGTTTGAATTAAGCTTGCAGTTCAAAGCATCAATTTCAGTTTCTAGACAAGCACAATTCTTGCAAGAGACTAAACCATCTTTAAGCAATTTTTCATGTTCTAAGCACATGCTACAAGGCCTATCTTCAATTTCAATAATCTCAGCCCTAGCATTTTCTAATTGCTCAAGATGCATGGAATTAGTCAATTTAAGCTTCTCAAAATCAGCAAGCATGCCTACACAAGAATCACAATTATTTCTAGCCATAGAACTAAGATTGCCTATTTCTAACTTAGCATTGTCAAGTTCATGATGTAAGGCAATACAAGAATCACAAGGCATAGAAACATTTGATTTCAAAATTTTATTTTCAGATTTTAGGCATGCAAAAGAATTGTTCAAGTTCTCCATGTCTACAAGCAATGAATCATAAGCATTCATGGAGGTTTTCAATTCGGAGAGCTCATGAGACAAATCACCCTTCTCTTTTTCTAACAATTTTACTTTCTTCCTAAGAGCAAGCAGCTTTAAGATCATATGAATATAAGACTTTTACAAGTTTTTCTTTGCTCACCTTGCTTAGCTCAAGTAGGGATCGCCCTCAAGAGTCATCACTATCATCAAAAGGCTCATCATCAAAATCCTCTCCATCATGTTCATCCTCAAAAGTCACGCACATACGCCCATCGGGCTTCTTTTCTCGGGCTCTAAAAGTGACTCATCCACAAACTAGGACAATCAAAACAAAAGGATTCGCCACAGATATCACAGAGACTTCCTCCTCCATCGTCGTTAGACTTATCATACATTCAAAAATCTTGTTACGACCAACACCATTGGTAAAAGAACCACGACAAGATGCAAGGAAACGCCACAAGTCCTCATATTTGTCGCCATGCTCAAAGATCAAGAAGACCACAAAAGAGCAAACTTGGCTCGATACCAATTGTAGGACCGGAAGGCGACTAGAGGGGGGTGAATAGGCGCTTTCTCTATTTTTCACCTTCGATCAAACTCAACACTACTTTCACTCCAATAGCTACAAAAGCTATGAAGATTTGTATCTGAGCACGCGGATGACCCGTGTTTAATCCGATCAAACCCCAAAGCAAAAGACTAAAAACATCCTGAAAGAGTTGCTTGCAATTAAAGATGAAAGAAGCGCTTGCAATATATAAAAGTAAAACAATCAGAATGTAATGATCCCCAAATCTAGGACAAAGATACATGTAGCTCAAGCAGAATGCACATCAATCAATGTAATATAAAAGGAAGTTTGATCTGCAAAGAAGCAATAAATAATTCCCATAAGCAAGCCACTACTAAAACATCATCTCCATGAATGTAATTTGCTTCACGGTAGCCAATTGAAAATCACACAAGCTCGGAGAAACTTGAATAAACAATGCCGTCAAAGATCCTCTCTGCACTCCAGCTACTTTTTCGCTCGGCAAGTGCTACCAAAGATTCAATAAACAGAACCGACAAGCAAAGAACAAATCAATAAGATGAATCAACTCAAGCGATCCACCGATCAATTTGTGTCTACCAACTAGGAGCATCAAAAGGCAATATCATATCAAACAGAGGCAAAAACGATGATCAAAATCGCCGCCATTCACGGATCCGATTATGCGGGACTTCCCTACAGCACCACAAGACTCGATTTCTCAAAGAGAGAATCGGGCACAGATTTTGCAGAGCCGCACTGACCGCTGGGAGATCCGTCTACAAGGAACAAGCCGCCACACTGAGCTCTTCTAGCAGCTACGGGCGCACGATTTTTTTCTTTTGGGGCGCCACCCTCCAGATTTTCACAAGGCAGCACGGGCTGCTTTTCTTCAGCAGAACAGGCGCTTCAACAAGAAATAAATCTGCTTTTCAATGAAGCTTCAAGCCGCCGCACGGGACATCCAAGCAAAAAACACATGCAACCAGCAAGTTGAGGATTAATGGCGATCAAAGCAATAAAGTAATCCCAAGATGCGCCAAGGTAATAAAGAATTCGGTCATAGTAGCATTCTCAGGGATCAACTGGCAGAAATCAAAACTAACACCTCGCCCACACCAAAGATGGGACAACCAAAGACCAAGTCGGCTACAACAAAGCAATTCAGAAAGAATCAACACCATACAACATTAATCCATTTCACATCAAAATCAAAAGCAAACCACTGGGATCTGCAGGACACTCCAACACAGCTCTGATAAAAAATTGCAGCCAAAGCCAGCCGACAGCAAGCACTGCTGGGCAATTCAACATACGCATCACACGCAACAAGGATTCAACAGCATCAAAAAGCAGTCGCCACACAGGTGTCGCCATGATGCTCTACACGCGCACGCCTACAGGCTCACCATTTTTTGGAGGCGCCGCCACCAGAAGCCATTTTTTTTCACGGGTGCAGTCAGGAGAGGCCGCCGCCACTACCTTCTATTCTCTGGCAGCCCTATTTTCCAGCGGCAACACTACAGGCACGCCAACCGCTAGCGGCAATTTCTAAAATCGATTCCTATTCCTTTATATGATAGCCCTCAACCCTAAAACACATTTAGAATTGGAGCTAAACCTAATGGGCTTCCGTTAAGGCCCAACAACAACGGAACACACACGCACGCATCTCAAAGCGCCGTCTTCATCGTCGATTGATCTAAACCGCTTCACCATGCGCCGATCCGCCGCGCGACTTAGTCAAAGGTCACTAAGGCGGTATTTGGTAAAATTACCAAAATACCCTTCTCGATCCTTCTCCAAAAGACCGAGTCCATCTGTTGAAGCAATTGCTCGCTTCGCCACGTAGGTTGATCAACGGCTCCATGTCGTCAAGTCTCTCCCGTCCGGATCCCACCGCACCACCGAGCACTTGTAACGACTCGCGCCGCTTGATCCAACCAGTCGCACCGAACCGCCCGTTCGGTCATCCATGTCCATTCTGCGCCACGCTTGAGTCACTTGACCTCACCCGCATCCATGATCGTTCGACCTCGGCTCTCCAAGCTTAGTCCGATCCTCTCGCCGCTGACCGTCGTTGACCTTCAAGCCACCGCGACAAAGAATAGACAAGCAACACGAATCCGGAACAAGTTCTTCACAACTTGACCCACGTTAGCCAAAACATGCAATATGCAACACATATGCATTAACACATATGGATATGACCTATCCCAAAATCAAATCACCACTTAAATCAACAATCAGCACAAAAGCCGGTCAGACCGCCGCTGACCTGACAGATCTGAAACTTGTCGAAAACACATGAAACTTCAAACCAAAAGCCACATTGCCAATTGTTTCATCATCCTAAGATCATGGGCATATCCCCATGATATCCACAATATATGTACTTGTTGTGTTTTCTGCTTATTTCAGAGGGCACGGCTAGCATTTCCTGAGGCTAGCCAATAAATAAAACTAGATTAACCAAAACAAAATAATATCACAGACGGTTTGTAGATCAAAACGTCTGTGATTATATATCACAGACGGTTCTTTGGTAAAAACCATCTGTGATACAATATATCACAGACGGTTGTTTATTGGAACCGTCTGTGATATATCACATATCACAGATGGTTCTACTTTAGAACTGTCTGTGATGTTTATCCCTATTTATATTCGGACTCTAGGGTTTGCCCGCGCCCCTCCCCCACTGAAACGATTAAGTTTCTCAACTCCTCGCTCCCTCCTCCCTTGAGCCCGGCCGTCGCCGTTGTCCTCGACGCCGCCTCCTCCTCGAGCCCGGCGCGACTCCTCCCACGAGCCCGTCGACGCCATCCTCGACGCCTCCTCCTCCGGCCCAAGGCGCCTCCTCCCCGAGCCCGCCGCGCCTCCCCCGAGCCGCCGCGTCCTCCTCCCGAGCTCGGCGCCTCCCCTTCGACACCGCCTCGCTTGCTCAGATCGCTGCTCCGCTTGTCCTTCTCCTCGACGCCCAAAGGTAACCAATGCCGAGTTGCCGACCCCGACGCCCCTTTCCCTCACTCTTTCTATCGATAATCTGTCATGCTGTCATGCTTTTTTAGGAATTTATATTTGTTCTAGTTAGTTATTCATATGGTATTTGTTTTGATACTGCTATTGGAATATATTGCAATGTGGTGTGGTGGGCTTGAGATGAATACTCTGTGATGATAATAGTCTTGTACTGAAATTGTTTTGATAATCGGTTTTGAACTTGAGCTCTAATTGGAATGCTTACTCTACATCTGATAGCAATATCAAAATATTAAATCTTAGCTTTATGCTGATTTCATTTGTTCACATGATGTTTGTGTTGAGCATATTATTCTTTTTAAATAACTTGGAGGATTTACATGTCTATGTCAATTATCCCAAATATTATTAATTGGTGTATATACCCATACACATAGAGATCGAATCTAATTGGAATGCTTACTCTACATCGATAGCAACATCAAAATGTTAAATCTTAGCTTTATCTTTGATTTCATTTGTTCACATGATGTTTGTGTTGAGCATATTATTCCTTTTAAATGACTTGGAGGATTTACATGTTTATGTCAATTATGTCATTGTATTTATCTAAATTTCTTCCCTACATATCCCAATTATTATTAATTGGTGTGTATACCCATACACATAGAGATCGAATCTTATGATAATATGTTCATGCGTGTCAGAACTTTTATTTCTTATGAAGATGTCTTCCGCTCATTCTTCGTCATCGCCGCCTCATATGTCTGATGATGCACCATCCTCTGGAATATCCAACCGCGGTAGAAGAAGAGGAATATCGAAAAGGCCCGCGGGCCGATTTACCATCACAGAGGTTGATCAGTCTGGGACCCCTATCAATCCTCGCCGAGCAGCGTCCGCATTCCGGAGAACGGTCGGAATAGTTGCATGGCAACGGGTCAACGTCACCTACGATTCATGGAAGGGGTTGACCAAACAAGAGAAAGATGTGCTGCTGACGGATATTCTCAAATCGTTCGAGATCCCGGAACAACACCGGGACTCCGTGCGATGATACACGTTGCTACAGGCGTGCAAAGCGTGGAAGAACTTCAAGAGCACGCTTGTCAAGAACTACGTGGAGAAGGATCTGACGCCCTTCCACAAGTATCCCTTCCACAAGTATTCAGCCTGCCTCCTCAACACCTAGCCGTCGCCCCTCCTCCACGCCTGACCACCTTCTCCTCAACACCTGGTCCCCTCCTCCTGCCTAGCTGCCTCCTCAAGGGCCTCAAGCCCTCAACAGTCAACAACTCAAGGGTTTGTCAACTCTCAACACTCAATCTCTCATATTGTCAAATTGTCGGTTACTCTTATTGTCAGTTACTCTTATTTTCAAATTGTTAGTGACTCTTATTGTCAAATTGTTTGTAGGGAATGTGTGAATGTGATGCATTGTTGATCTGAATTAAGTACTTTTATTGTCAAATTATCGGTTACTCTTATTGTCAAATTGTCGCCACTCTTATGGACATTGATATAATATGCACTATTGATGTGTGAATGTGATGCATTATTGATCCGAATTAAGTAGGCCTATCCTTTTGTTCTTTTGGTTCATTAGTTGACATACTTTTAGTTGAGTAGGCCTCTCCTTTCATTAGTTGACATACTTTTAGTTAACAGTTGATCACTACTACAAAAAGGCTAATACTAGACGCCTCATCATAGACAGCTGACCAAAACCGCTCAGATAAATACAATCACGAGCGGTTTTGGGTTAGCGACCATCTCGTTTATCGCTACGCTTAAAACCGTCTATGAAGAAGTAATATCACGAGACGGTTCATGTTGAAACCGCTCAGGATACTTCTGACGGTTTTCAACATGAACCGCTCTGTGACTTCGTCCTCATTACAGCACGGTTCGTATTAAAACCGCTCGTGATAAGTATTTTTATTTTACCATAGATTGAAATCACTAACACTCTGATTTTACCATGGTATTACCGCAACGCATGCATAGAGCGTTGCAACGATACGCTGGTAAAGGGTGTTCATGTTGTAGTGTGTTAGTGATTCCAAGCCATGGTAAAATTGGAGTGTTAGTGATTCCAAGCCATGGTAATATCAGAGTGTTAGGCATTTCAAGCCATGATAAAATCAGAGTGTTAGTGATTCCAAGCCATGGTAAAATCAGAGTGTTAGTCATTCCAAGCCATGGTAAAATCAGAGTGTTAGTCATTCCAAGCCATGGTAAAATCAGAGTGTTAGTGATTTCATGCCATGGTAAAAATTGCAGAGTAAGGAAAATTCAAAATCAGAGTGTTAGTGATTTCATGCCATGGTAAAAATTGCAGAGTAAGGAAAATTCAAGCCATGATAAAATCAGAAAGTTAGTGATTTGATATATATCACAGACGGTTTTTAATACAAACCGTTTGTGATAAGATATATATCACAGACGGATTTTAATACGAACCGTCTGTGATAAGATATATATCACTGACGGATTTTAATACGAACCGCTGCGTGATAAGATACTATCATGCACGGTTCGTATTAAGAACCGTCTGTGATATGTCGTCACAGACGGTTTTTGTATGAAACCGTCTGTGATTTGCAGCGCGAGAGTTCAAAAAATTTTGAATGCGCGCGGGAGGCAAAATGTTTTGGCGCTTTCCTTATATATTATAGCCACCCCGGCCTTGTTTTCCATCAGTCTCTCCCTGTCCCCTCCCCACACCGAGTTCCAGCGGCCACCCTCGATTCCCCGTCATCGCGGTTCAATGAGGAGAGAACCTGACGCATTTACGATGAGGAGGGATGCGGAGGAGATCCTTGTCTGCTGCAGGAGGTAGACTGCCGGAAGGTACATGTACATCCCTATAACATACACAATTTGTTGGATGTTTGTTGTAATGAAAATTATTTTAATTTTGTGTTACCTAAGGTCGGAGCACCGCTGGAGGTTTTCAGTTGTCTCTCCTTGCCAGCGAGTTATTCAAAATCGACGACATGCAAGAACATCTTGTGATATGCTGGTGAGGTATAGAGAGGAGCTCACAAGACCAATCCAAGAAGCTGATGAGTTCTTCAGGAGCTTGGGGGCATAGATGGTTTTTAGCTAATTTAACTTTATAACTTTATTCTTTTTTTCCCATTCAGAGGGGACATTGTGAAACTTTTTGGTTTCCTTTTCCTATAATGTGTTTGCCATCATAATTTTAATTGGATTTTAGTTGTCTTGCTAGAGGTTGCATATGGAAACTACTGTCTAGCAATTGATTGTTTGGCTCAAAATCCGATTTTTTTTTTGCAATGGAAAAAACTATCACTGACGATTCTGAACAAGAACTGTCTGTGAAAATAGACTGTCACAGACGATTCTGAATAAGAACCATCTGTGATAATTACTTATCACAGACGGTTCTTGTTCAGAACTGTCTGTGATAGCTTTTTCACAGACGGTTCAAAAACCGTCTGTGATGACCTCATATCATTACTGACCCATAAACTCAAACGGTTCACGAAACCGTCTGTGATAACGTTTTTGAATCGTCTGTGAAGACCTTTTCTGTAGTAGTGGATGGTCGATTTGCATTTCATTAGTTGATAGTTGATGTGTAAATGTGATGTATTATTCGCGGGTACACAGGTATGCTCGCGGGCAACGGGTACCCGCGGGTGACAGGCATGAGCGAGATTCTTCGCCCCATCACCCTTTGCAGGCATACTCGTTGGAGAAAATTGGAATTGCGGATATGAGTATAAATGAGCACTATCCATATCTGCCGTGTCCGGTTGGCATCCCTAGTTGAGTCCGGACGGCCGACCGTAGCAATTCCCTACTAGGACATGCCATACTTGAAGCTGTGCAAATCTCTGTAAATTCTGCTCTTGAACAGGGGTTCCTTTCTTAGCCAAGGGAGAACATGTACAAAAACGTGGAAAAGCGTGCGTTTCCTGTTATTCTGCGCCAATCAAGGAAAGGTATAGAAAAGTATAACATCCTTGCGTACGCGCGTGCACGGACATCTATTTCTTCAGATTACCGAGGAAGTTATGGTGCGGATGCACGCCGCGCGGTGGCTTCACATACATACACACACAGAGATAGATAGATAGAAAGATATGAGAAATTGTCAAACAGCAGCAGCACGCGGCAGCCTCCTTGCAGCTTACTTTCAGAGCTCTGGCTTAGTTCGTGCAGTTCTAATTAAAAGCCAGGAAATCGATAGGTATGACTCGAGCTAGAGAAATTGCAGCACGAAGTCATCTGGAGGATAGCTGAAGGCGCATGCGATCGACATTCTACTAACGTCGCAGTTCTTCTTTCTGGTGCTGAGTATATGTTATGGACACGTCTGATTAAACAAACCGTTGTAATTAATGCTTTGCGCGGTGTACTACAGGTGGTTCGTGCGGGTACGGCCTGCTGAGCGACGACGGCGGGTGGTGCAACCCGCCGCGGCCACACTTCGACATGGCCCAGCCGGCGTGGGAGAAGATCGGCGTCTACCGTGGTGGCATCATCCCCGTCGTCTACCAAAGGTAACTTAATTTGCTCTCCAGTTATGCTTATCTAACTAAGACGCACTCTTTAAGTGCAAATTGTCACTTGTTGAAGTAGTTTACGCATAAAGTCCCTTAATTGCAGGGTTCCATGCGTGAGGCGTGGCGGCGCGCGTGCGGTTCACCATCAACGGGAGCTCGAGCTCGTGACCGATTGTCGGAACCGGATTTACTAACCGGAACCTCTATGCATACCGTACTATTCTATATATCAGTAGACAGTGCATACAAGTATATTATTGGATCATACACTTACATTGCACATAACCATAACCATACCACAATTAATATTACATCATATAAATATACCGTACGGTCATCTGTTTTACAACACAGGTTGGATAGGCCAAATACTAAAATAGAGTTCAACACGAAAAGTAGAGATATATGCAGAAGCATAGAACAAAATGTGAATCCATCAACTCTGCCTACAGGCAAGCGACTGGGAGTCCCGGCCTACATCCCTCCATCAACTTCTCCATCTAGTTCGGACGCGACGAAGTAGGCATAAGAACCCTGGTCAAATGACTATGAGTTTAGTTATGATAAACGAGTGTGAGTACAAAGCTGTACTCCACAAGCCAACACAAAAAATGCAATTATAATAGATACAAGACAGTTCAAAGGAAGACTACTTGTGGTTCTTTTATTTGCACAAAGCTATAATTGAATTAGATTAAGTAGTAGGTAAGTCCTGAGACCTAGGATTTTAACTAACACTTGTTTTTAATGAAATTGAGTATTATTGTAAAATACTAGTGATGGCTCCATCCTCCACATATTGTAAAGTGGCCTCCGTTAGCATCGTAGTTACCCCTTGAAGCTAATGTGTACCTTCTTTTGCCGCCGATTTGCTCAAATCACAAGAACCACCTTGAGCCTGAGGAGCTCCACCGTTCATCTCCAGCGTAGCGCCACCTCCGACCATCTCTCCAGCCTCCACCACCATCCGATGGCATCGCCGTCGAGGCAACAACCCATTTTTGCCACCTTCGAGCCTTGCCGTCACCCCGATCGCCGCCGCCAAGCTCGCCATGGCGCACGGCCATGCACGCAACTCCGCCTCTCTCTCTCTCTCTCTCTACCAGTGGGCCAGCATGGTTAAAATGTTAATTAGCTCTAAGTAACAGAGGTTAAGTGTAATAAGTGTATGACACGTGGGACCAGCCGAAAATAGTTAATGAAAATCTAATTTCAAATGCTTTTAGTAAATGTGTCACTGAGATGTGGGACAATGCACTATTCTCAATTTTAAAACATGTTTTTAAACCTGAGAGACGTGACATGTAGACCCCACTTGTCAAATGATTAAAATCAAAAACAGGTTTAGTAATTTAGTTAATAATAATGAGTCTATGACACGTGGGACCCCTCTGATTTATAAATAAAATCAATAAAACAAAAATATGAGTCACTGAAAAGTAGGCCCACATGTAAGTTAATAAAAATCGAAAAATTTAGAAAAGCCGCTTTCAGTTAGAAGAGAAATGCACTTTCTCTACTGGAAAGCGTAAATCTTAGTAGAACTATGAGGAAAATACGCTTTCTCTGTTGGAAAGCGTAAACATTAGAAAATCATGATCTACCTGAATATGCAAAAATATTTGGATTTTATTGTTGTTGGAATTATTGTTCTATATTTAATTTGCTTCCAATTCTCTTTATTAGACGTCGATTGTTCGAGCGAATTATACAACAATCCTCCATCCTCGTATTCAGAGCAACCAGAGCAAGGCAAGCACCCCCTTCGATTATGTTGATCCTACTATTTTAATTATTGTACTTTTAAAAAAAAAATCTATTATGCATGCATGTATGTTTGCTTAAAAATTGCTATATTCGGGGATAACAGTAGTCATAATCCTATTCAATGCATGATCCTCCTTAAAATATTGATATCGTTATTGTTGTAGCCATTAGGGTATGAATTAGACAATGAATGATGTCAAATTGGGTTGTTTTGAATGCGAATATCGCATAAACTCTTAGCTTGGCTTTAGTCTTTACTAAAATTGAGAAAATAGATTGCATGCTGAATATGAGTTTGGTAGATTTTTTAAATGATAGTACAGAGGGGTTTACCTCTGTTATTTTGTATAAAAATAAAAATGAAAAACATAGTTTGTGACGCGGACGAGTTATATTATAACCTGTGAAGTGTGAGAGGTGTATCTCACAAGTAGATAGGGGGAGATCCTCGTTCGGGTCAATTAAGGACCGAACACCAGATATTCGACCTAAGCGTAAGCGCATAAACCGTATAAAGCGGTATGGGTGCAACATCCCAAAATCCTAATTCTGGGATTATGTAATATAAATACATTAGGAAAATCAGTTTGATCAATTGCATATGAATTTTGCCTTGTTGAATTTGGTTTTTGAAATTAAAAGCAAAACTTGAACTACAATAAAAAGGGTGCTAAAAGGAAATAGATAAAAACAAAGAAAATATATTCAAAGGATAGAATTATTTCAGGCCTATTATCCTGTGAATAATTCACAAAAGGTTTATATGAAATTTTGTTTAAGAAAACTTATAGAAAAGCATAAAACAGAAACTTGTTCGAATTTTGTAGAAATTAACACAAAGTATTAACCTCTAAAAAATTTATGGAACAAACTAAATTGGTTCACAAGCCCACACAAAACTTTTCAATGAATTTGGAATTAATTTGAGTAGTAAAGCAAATCGAACAATAATTCATCAGGAAAATAGAAAACCTAAAACCTAACTCATCCTCACCTCTCTCTAACATGTGGGCCCCGCCCACAAGGTTCTCTATAACAGCCTCAAGTTAGTGAATAGTAATAATATGCATTTCATATCATATTTTGTCATTTTAGAGCATGTGCATAAGTTGTTACTTTTTAAAACCTCAATTCCAAACCCTAATTTCAAGCCAGTTTTGAAGCTTCAAAAGACAATACAAGTTAATACTTGTATTGAAGCCTGGGAAGTATTTTTTTTATCAAATACTAGTTAAATTATCTTAAATAAAAATAATTTTTGTCAAAATTTTAGAGATTATTTTGACCTTAAGAAATATCTTTGTTCTCTAATTAAACCTTTTCGGTTAAAGTGTTTAATTAAGTATTTTAAAATGTGAGTAGTGAGTTTTCAAAATTTATATGGGACATATATCATCCCAGTAGCTTCTCTGAAAATTTTTATATTTTTATAAGTTTATTTGGTATTTTTAAACCTTTGGTCGAACTTTTATAGTTTGATTTTGGGGTTAGTCAACCTTTTAGACCCAGCCCGAGCCTCTTGGCACTATAGCGACTCGACTCAAACCCTAGCAACTTGGTTAGACCCACCGTGCCATTAGAACCGACCCAATCACGTTTAGGGCTCAGCCCCAAACTCCAGAGCACGTGAGTCGTCCGATTTTGAAATGAACGGACGGATCGGCCAGACGTTCGGATCGTCCAAACGCTCCATGCAATTTGGGCGCCGATTTTAATCGGACCATCCACATTTTATCGGGCCGTGCCATTTTTCAAATGGTTAAGCTCAACGTCGTGAGACCGTTAGATTTAAAATGAACCGCCAAGATCGGTGGTGACATTCGGACCGTTCGAACGCGCCTTGATTTTGGACCGTTGGATCTAGATCAGACCGTCCGCATCGAGTGGGATGTTCAGACCATCCGACAATCCCTTTGATCTTAACTGTTGAATCCAGATCCAACGGCACCTCTTTTCTTCCGCTTGAAACTTAAGCGCGCCTCTTTTTCGTGACCGTCGGATTTTGACCATACGGTCAATATGAGTTGGGCCGTTCGGACCGTCCGAACATCCCACTTGATCTGGGCCATTTATTTGCGATCGGACCATCAGCATGTGTTTGAGCCAACTGCTTTGTTTCGCCACTAAGACTGACAGCTTGGGCCCACTTGTTAGCGACAGTTTAAATCGTCTCCACGCCGCCAACGCCGCGCCATGTCATGAAGCGAGGTGGTGTTGCACCGTGCATTTCGCCGCATGCAATCACCACTTGGCATCGTTTTGCTGCCATCTTTGCCACGCACAAGCTTTCCTTGTTCTCTCCGGTGAGATAGCTATAAAAACCGATCATGTCTTCCTCGCCAAACTTGTGCCGCTCATTTCTTCCTCGTCACTCAAGAGTATCTCTTCATTTTTGCACCCTTGTTTATCTCTCATGATGCCTTGTTCATCCCGCTAATGGGAGCTTTTGGCATTGTTTGTAGATCGGGAACGCAAGGTTGCCTTTTGGACGTCTCGAGCGCCGCACGAATACCAAATTCGTGTCAATCTTGCATTCGGTGAGTTCTTAGCAAATCTATTCATGTCATTTTGTGTCTTAGACTTTAGGGAGTAAAACCCCTCAAAAAATTCATCTTTGGTTCAACAAGTTTGATGAATTTTGAAGTTTCCCTTTTTCCGGCCGAAATCACCCCTTTCGTCTCCAACTTCGGCAGGGTGAGCCATTTCTCAATTCCTTCCTTTATGAGCTTCTTATGGACCTAAGTGACCTATCTCGATCACTCACTCATTGATTCCTTGCTCAGATCATCTCGTCGCCGTGGATCTCTAAATTATTGTTTTCGGTCTCTCATCGCCGACGAGCTCTAGAGCTTCTCCGGTCATTTTTTCCCCAACTCAGGTAGGTTTCTACTAAACCCTAGTAGCATAAGCAGGCCTTTAGTTGCTCAATGCGCGTCCAAAACAGTGTATCCGTGTTTGCCGTATTGTGCACCACCGCCTTTTTCTTGTCGCGCCGTCGCTCCGGCCAAACTCCAGCCATGTTCCAACCACCATTAGGTTTGTTGCACTATTGTGAATCCATTTTAATCTTCAGTTAGCGCTGCCTTGGACCACAGCTCCGACATTTTTCTAAGCAAGCTCACGGTAGTTTTTCTGTTGTCGGATTTTCGACCATGACTGTAGCTCATTAGTAAACCTTTAATCCTTATCGGTTATGCTAGTGAATGATAATCTGGGTTACTTCCTTTACTGAAAATAGTTTCACACATAAGTATTTTGCTAGTTAAATCACTTGCACGTCTTTAGCTTTGATCCTGCATCTTTTCAGCATTTTAGTATCTTTCTGGATGTTCATTTGCTATCATTCTTTTAGGTTCTGATCTTACCAACGTGAGTGAATATATTGCTGAGCAACCTGAGGGTGGACAAGTGGTTTATTATCAAGACAGGCATCCTCTTGCACCATGTTGATCCCAGTTATGATACTTTAGTATTTTGAAATACAAAGGATAATCGTGTGCATGCTATTTTTGAAGTATGATAACTGTGTACATGCTATTTTTGAAGTATCAATACTTTGTAAGTTAGTTAGTTATATATCCCAATCTTTTTTACTTATCCTGAATCAAATTCATACACTTATGCTTAACATAGAAATCTTGTGCTAGTATTTTTGGTCTTTAGATAATTACTTAGCCATGCATGTCAGTAGAACGATAATTGATTGACAAGCTTATCTTGTCCGTCATGGAAAACACTAAATGAATTTTGTTTTTTGGTTTCTTTGTTTAGATTGTTAAAACTGAAAGTTAAGTTAATTTTTGTTTGATAAAAACTTGGTTTAGATCTGAACAAGTACTTGATAATGATAGTGTTTTCATGCACGAGATTTGAAAAATATGATAGTCTTGTCCGGATCAGTAAGACCGAACTTCGGTAGCTCAACGTTTCTTCCGAATTAATCATTACACGCCGATGGGCGCTGTCGATGCTGCGGACCAGGTGCAGGTTCACTCGTACGATTCAAGGAATAGACGACATCCTTCCTTAGACAAGGGAGTACCCGAACATGGGAATCGCAGAGCCGCCATGAGAAAAGGTCCAGAAAAGATCGACGAACAAGTACATAGATAAGAATGTAAGTTTGGGCCATACGTGTATGCGCGTACATTTGTCTTTGGATTACCCCGTAAGCCATGGTGCGGCTGCACGGCCATGCACATGTGCACGCTACCTGCTTCATTCGAGATGCCCAGTTGCCCATTGTTGAATTCATTCTCCAGCCACCAATCGATCGTAAGGCTAACTAAGGCTATATATACACACCCAATCATCACCAGTATCATCACACAATCATCAGAACCAAATCTACACAGACACACGAACAAACACGCACATATATACACGCATACAAGTAAAATCGTTGTAACTTTCAGAGCTACATATAGGTTAGTTTGTGCAATTTTAAGGGCGTACAGGTCGACAGATATGGCTCCAGCTCGAGCTATTGCGGTGGTGTTGCTCACGGTTGGCTGTGCGTTGGCCGCGGCCGACGCGTCGTCGTCCACTGCGCCGACCGGATGGCTGAGGGCGCACGCGACCTTCTACGGCGGCGCTGATGCCTCCGGCACCATGGGTAACTAGCTCATTACAAACTGTGCTGATTGAATTGTACATCATATGGTGCATAGGATAAGCAGATTATGTATGCATCGATCGCAGGTGGCGCGTGTGGCTACGGCAACCTGTACTCGGCGGGTACGGCACGCGGACGGCGGCGCTGAGCACGGCGCTGTTCAACGACGGCGCGTCGTGCGGGCAGTGCTACAAGATCGCCTGCGACCGCAAGCTGGCGGACCCGAGGTGGTGCAAGCCCGGCGTGACGGTGACCATCACGGCCACAAACTTCTGCCCGCCCAACTACGACCTGCCGAGCGACAACGGCGGCTGGTGCAACCCACCGCGACAGCACTTCGACATGGCGCAGCCGGCCTGGGAGAAGATCGGCGTCTTTCAGGGTGGCATCATCCCCGTCATGTACCAGAGGTAGGCTCATTTTCCATTAATTTAGTGCTCTTCTAAGTAAAAATGGCTCATTAATTAGCCGATCGAAACCAAATCGGCTGTGGCTTCACGTCATGGCTAGAAGTCAGATTAGAACTAGTAAGGTAGTATTCTGTCTAGAGCATATATAGTTCCTCCACCAAAACATTTGAATAGGCTAAAAGAGACACTTGCAGAACTGTAGCTCCCCTACTTTTATTGCTTAAAGTAGGGGAAAATATACTTCCTTGAAGATGATGACACACATGGTTTTCTATCTTATGCTGGTCACGCTGCCCTAGTAGTTTATTTAAATACAATGTTGATCCTTGTAGGGTTCCATGTGTGAGGCGTGGTGGTGTGCGGTTCACAATCAACGGGCACGACTACTTCAATCTCGTACTTGTGACCAATGCAGCAGCCGCTGGCTCGATCAAGTCAATGGATGTCAAGAGCTCCAATTCAGCTGATTGGATGCCGCTGGCACGCAATTGGGGTGCGAATTGGCAGTCTCTGGCATATCTCACTAGACAAATGCTCTCCTTCAGACTCACTAACACTGATGGCCAGACACTTGTCTTCGAAAATGTGGTGCCACAAGGATGGAACTTTGGACAGACATTTGCAAGCAAATTGCAGTTCAAGTGAGCACTATGCGAAAATTCCATGCGATTGGTTTGTGGGCATTAGGATTCTACATGCCCAATTGGTTGGAATTTGGTTGTGTTGTGGTGCTTAGTTACATTATGTGCATTATATTTATATAGATACCGATCCAACGGCTGCAGCTTGTACCTATGATTTTATTGTATGTGTTAAATTTGTTGCTGTATATATTTGTATCCATATTAATTTCTATGGTGTAACAAAAGACGTGTATTCATTCTATCATCCTTATCTTCATAATTCGATAATTCTATGCTTCTGTAATTGACCATTCCTCCATGAGTACTTGCTTAAAGTTTTATATACAATCATGCTGGATTTTCCTAATAAAAATTAAGATGGCAAGTTTGTATAGCACAAATATAATTGCTACCTGTTGCAAGATTGCCACTTGCGTTTGCAGCATCAATACACACAAACATCACCGGCATTAATGAGGCGAGTAGACCACGGGAGAGTGCCAATGGGGAACAATGTTGGAAAAACCGACCAGAATCGAGATATCCCTGTACTTCGTATTGCGGAAACTCTCACGAAATTGTCATCTGAAGTCTCTGCTTTCTATTCACAACCGAGAATCAGACGAGAACGAAATTAACACAGATGTATTTTGTGTTGTATCTCTCAATACGACTTTTCAGATTTTCTCCTTTTTATAGATTTTCAAAGTTACAATCAAGGTTTCAACCGGCTTCAGAAACCAAAACTGGAACCTAAACTTTCCCAAAAATGTTCCTAATAAGCTACAGTAAACCGAAGTCCAAAGTTCAGAAAACTTTGGACTCAACTACAACTTTCAAACTTACCAAAAACAGAAAACTAATAAAGGCTACAAGATTAAAACCAACAAATCACCCCTTAATCTTGTGGTTCTGATTTTACATTTCTTATGCGGAGTTTGTTTCGACTTCTGTAGATGCTGCATATATATTCTGCAGTGAACGAAACCTCAATGGTCCATCTACTGAAGAATCCCAGCTCTATTCCTTTTGATAATTCACTAGATGTTGCTTCTGGAGTCATAACAACTGGTGTTACAGCTCCTCATCTTGATATGAAGTCTGTACACTGGTTTGACCAGTATGATTAGTGTTCCAATCAACCAAGAAAATGTCACCTGACACATGCTTTTCTTCTTCTGCTATCAAGTCCCAATTCCACTCTTTGTTCTCCTCAAATACCACATCACGACTTACTAGCAATCTGTTTGAAGTCGGTTCATAAAATCGATATGCCTTTGAACCAGGTTCATAGCCTATAAATACAGCTAGGATACTTCTGTCTTCTAATTTCTTGAGATGTGGCTTTGCTATCTTCACATGTGCGACACAACCGAACACCCATAGATAATGTACTTTGGGTTTTCGTTTATACCAAGCTTCATAAGGTGTCATCGCCTTAAGGCTTTGTGTTGGAGCTCGATTCAGAAGATAGACTGTCGTTGCTACGGCCTCTCCCCAAAATCTTCCGGGAATTATTTTGTTCTTCAACAAACTCCTTGCCGTACCAACAATAGTCCGATTATGTTGTTCAGCCACTCCGTTTTGTTGCGGTGGATAAGGCGCAGTGAGATATCACCTCACCCCCTGCTCCTCACAAAATACGGATAACTCTTGAGATACAAACTCTCCTCCACGATCCATTCGTAATGCAATTATTTTCTTGTTAACTTCCACCTCAGTTCTTGCTTTAACCTTCTTAAAGGCCATCAGTGCCTCATCCTTACTTTTAATCAAAACTATACACATGAACCAAGAAGAATTTGTTACCTCCAGCTGTTTCTGGGTTTATTGGACCGCATAGATCAGCATGAACAAGTTCGAGTGGTTTCTCAGATCGATACATGGCCGCATTCGAAAATGGGCTTCAATGTTGTTTTCCCTCAAGACATGCTTCGCAAAGCTGATCCATATGATCGATGTGAGGAATTCCATCGACCATTTTCATCTGTGACAATAGTTTTAATGCTTGAAAATTTATGTGCCCATACCTAGCATGCCAAAGCCATTCCTTCTTTCAAATTTTGTCAGCAAACAGATTGGCTGGGTAAGCTTCAACTGTAGAAAGTATAACCGGTTCCAGGTCCTTTTTTGCTCTGGCCAATAGCTTCCTTTCTCAATCATAGATCCTTAAATAACTGTTGGACCCAGATTTCGCAAATCCAAATCCCATGTGATAAACATTGTGCTATTCCTTGGATCAGTAGATAGCACTCACAGACACATTGCTGAATCATTTCATATATGGCATGAATTAAACCATTCAATATATTACAAACATCAGACTGAAATAGACCGCATCGAGTTGAGTTTTACAAAGAGGACCAAACAGGCCAAACTGATTACATCACAAAAAGCAGCAAAAACTACAGCGGAAGCAAAAGGAGTATAGCACATCTCTTCACAGGCAAGCGACTGGGTAGCTCGTGTACGACTGATATTAATCAAGGACTTGGATAATATCGGTTGTACGCAAGCACCGACTGAGCCAGCTAGACTGAGGCGAGACCTAGACTACTAGAACTATACTACTCTTCATCATTGCCTTGACCATCGACATCTAGGTCCTCGTAAAACACATAGTCTCCATGATCAGTGGGTTCTGAGAGTTTAGGGAAAGAGCGAGAATGAGCACAACTACCGTGCTCGCGAGCTAACACAAATGATGCAATAATATACATATATGTAGGGTTTAACAAGGGTGGCTCGGGTTCTTTTATTTGCTAAAACAATGTTTTCAATTATCAATATTAGTAATTCCTATTACTTAGCATTTTAACCAAATTATATTTTATTAAAGAGAGTAATTCTGCAATATTAAATAACAGCAGAGGTTACCTCCATCTATGCTTTTTTTAATTATGGTTGCCTCCACCATTTAACATCACTGAGTATGATGACCTAGGAAAAAAAAATCCAAAATCAGGGTTACATCAGCCAGAATCGAGATATTACCTGTACTTCGTATTGTTGAAACTCTAACGAAACTATCGTCTGAAATCTCTGCTTTCTATTCACAACCGAGAATCAGACAAGAACGAAATTAACACAGTTGTATTTTGCGTCGTATCTCTCAGCACGACTTTTCAGATTTTCTCCTTTTATAGATTTTCAAAGTTACAATCAAGGTTTCAATCGGTTTCAGAAACCGAAATTGGAACCTGAACTTTCCCGAAAATGTTCCTAATAAGCTACAGTAAACTGAAGTCCGAAGTTCAGAAAACCTGAACTGCCGAACCCGACTCTGACTCTAAAAACAGAACAGACTCAACTACAACTTTCAGACTTACCAAAACAGGGCTACAAGATTAAAACCAACAAATGAGTGGGGTGGCGATAGTGGGGAGGGGTTGGTGAGGGAGAGACAACGATGTGGGCTCGATTTTATTGCAAGGGATTGGCACAAAAATCTTGAGCCAATCTATTAGTAAAAAATGTGCCTATTTTGTAGGAGAAAAATCATGTATCTACTACGTAGAAAATCATGTTTCTTTTCCACATGCATTTTTTTTTGCATATATACATGATATGGAACCACTCGCACTATCTACACACTCAAAGTGTACCGAGATTTGTGCCCCTCTCCCCCCTCCAACCTATCCATTTTACAAACCCCCCTCTATTTATCTTCTTTCCCCTCTCCCCCTCTCTTTTCCCTCAGGGATCTAGCATGAGCCGGCGGAAGTGCGGCTCGGGATAGTCGGATCCGGTAGTGGCATGGCGCGGGATGGCCATCCCGAGGCTTAGCGACGCAGAGGACGGCGGGGCTTGGGGTTTCCGGCGGTGGTAGTGGCGATGCTCGAGGTTTTCGGCGGCGGGGTTTCGAGGTTTTCGGCGAAGACAGGGTTTCCCGTGGCGGTGGCAGCGGGGTTGCCAGTGCGGCGAGGTTTCCAGTGCGACGAGGTTTCCGGTGAGCCGCCGGCGGGAGTGAAGAGAAAGGAAGGGATAGAGAGAGGGGAAGGAAGATAAAGGGAGTTTGCTTTTTTGCAAAATGGATGGGCATGAATCTTGATGCATATAGCGTATGCGGTTTTGATTTTTTGTTGTTTCCCTCTTTTTTTTCTTTTGTTTTTGAAGAACATGCTAAATATACAGTACATGACAAATAAATATACAGTACATGACAGAATCAGACGAAATGTACCGTTCATGATATAACCAACTCTTTTTTTTTCGAATACGCAGGAGAGCTGCGCATCATTGCATTAAGAAGAAGAGCAAAGAATACAAAACACACAAACACACCCCAAACACACACCCACACACCCCTTCCCCTAGGACAGAAGCGTTACAACGCGCCGGGTACAAAGGAAACAACCTCAACCTCAATCACACCAACAAGGAGTCTCAAGAGATAACTAACTCCAAATGTGCTAAGCCCCTAGCCCCTGCCAAGCACCACAAGTTGCCCTCATCAGCAATCTGCCTGAGGGCCTGCTGCACACTAGGGGATGCACCATTAAACACACAATCATTACGATGTTTCCACAACATCCAGGCACCCAATATGACCAGCGAATTCAGACCTCGCTTCATCTTTCGCTCGGGACCCGACCGCTGATCTTTAACCACCGGTCACAAAACACCACATCACCTTTGTGGCAAGAGCTCCGAAAGCCATATTGCGGAAGAGGAGGAACCACACTGCTCGAAAAGACGCAGACTAGTAGTCGACATTTGGATAGTCTCTTCCTCTTGGTCACATAAAGGGCAACGACTCGAATGTGGCGAGCACCCTTCGTGCAAGCCTATCTCGCTGTCCAAAGATCTATTATGTCTTCGCTAACCATAGAAAGAATCGACATTTCTTTGGAGCCCATGATTTCCATATTAATTCCCAAGGCTCAAAAGCAACAGAACCAAAGAAGAAGGCTCTGTATGTGGATTTCGCCGTATACAGGCCAGATTCAGTAAGCCTCCATCGGTGATCATCCGCTTCATCTGGCCGCAGCAGCACATCAGAGACCAATTCCCAAATCACCAAATATTCCGAGAGCACAGTAACCGAGAGAGATCCTTGGATATCTTGAATCCACCGGTTACCTGTTAACGCTTCCTCCACTGTCCGCTTGTTTGCTCGTCTCTTTGGCACAAGAGCAAAAAGATGAGGAGCCAAGGCAGCAATGGATGTTCCATTCAGCCAATTTCTAGTCCAAAATAGCGTGGATTTTCCATCTCCAACAATACTGATCATTGCAGCAGAGAAGAAGTTCTTCACCACCGTATGAACCTGAATAGGGAACTCTGCCCATGGTTTGTCAGGTTGCGTCTTAGCCAGCCAGAGCCACCGCATCCTTAAAGCCCAACCAAGTGATTTAATATCATGAATTCCAAGCCCTCCAAGCTCCTTGGGGCGAGAGACCAAAGGCCAAGCAACCAAGCAATGACCTCCATTAGCTTCCTTCCTTCCTCTCCATAAGAATCCCCTACGAATCTTGTCAATAGCCTTTATAGCCCAGGGTGGAAGATCTATGGCAATAGCCAGATAGATTACTGTTGAAGTCATGACATATTTCACAGCTACTAACCTGCCGGCCCGATTCAATAAATCTGATTTCCATCCTGGAAGCTGATCGGCGATGCGGTCAATGATGGGCTGCACTTGTGCTTTGGTTAGTTTTTTTACAGAGAGTGGAAGACCAAGATAATTGCAAGGAAAATCAACGATCTCACAAGGCATATGCTGCTGAACCAGAGCAACATTATCTTCAGAGCATTGTATTGGAGTGACACTGCTCTTTTGAATGTTAGTTTTCAGCCCTGAAGCAATACCAAAACTCGAGAATCTCCAAAATTAAGTCCAAGTCAAGCAACCGGCCTAAGGAACAAGATAACATCATCCACATAAAGAGAAACTCTGTGTCTCAGAGGACGGTTGGCTAGTGGCTGCAGCAGGCCCTCATTGCTAGCCTTTTGAATGATTGCATTTAGCACATCCATCACAATGATAAATAGCATAGGGGACAATGGATCACCTTGTCGCAAGCCTCGTTGGTGCTGAATTTCCTCTCCTGGCGATCCATTGGTCAGCACTCTTGTTGAAGAGGTGTAAAGAATGCCGCATATGAGATTCCGCCAACCAGGTCCAAAACCTCTGTGTCGCAGCACCTCCAATAAGAATGACCAAGACACGGAATCAAAGGCCTTTGCTATATCCAACTTGAGGAGGATACGGGGGAGCTTCTGTTGATGCAAGTATCTAGCTATTTGTTGCACCAGCATAAAATTGTCATGAATGCATCTTCCTTTGACAAATGCACTCTGATTGGTAGCCACCAGATCTTGTAACTTCCGGGCCAATCTATTGGCGAGGAGTTTTGTTACAAGTTTAGCGAAGCTATGTATCAAACTAATAGGCCTGAAATCTCTGACCTGAAGTGCCTCTTCTTTCTTTGGGATGAGGGTAAGGTAGGCTGAGTTGAGAAGTCTGAGATGTCGAAAATCTCCAAGCTGAACGGCAACTAGTGCTGCCATGATGTCATTTTTGATTATGGGCCAACATTGTAACATCCCAATTTTTTCAGAGCTTTAAAAATCATTTGAATAGTTGGTAGGGAGAGAGAGTCCACCATTTGGATTTATTTGAATTTAAATTAAAAGCTTAATATTGGACCTTTAGTAACAAAACAATTTAATATGAATAATTCCAACATGAACATTAGTCAAAACTATTTTATTTGGATTCTATGAGCTTGGATATATTTTCTAGAATTTTCTGGAATTTTTCCAAGGTCTTTTGCTATTTTCCATTGCTTATTTGAATTTCGGTATTTTATTAAAAAGGAAAAGCTATTTAAATCTCCAATGGAATTGGGCCAATTCCTTCGCCCATCCTGCTCATCTCATTCAAACCCTCCTCCACCGTTGGATCAACGCCGAGCGGTTAGATCTCCTTGCACATGAAGCCTCGCGCTCTCTCTCTCGACGTGTGGACCCCACCACCTTCGTCCTCGCGCGTTCTTCTCACAGGACGCTGCCACAAGAATCGCTTATTAGCGGTCAACGCCGAAGCCACGCTGGCGCCTAACCTCCCGTGCTCTCATGAAAGCGCGACGACCTCCACGACCACGCCGCCACCCCCGACCCCCTCATCCTCATGGCCGGTTGCGCCACGTTCGCAGAATCGCCGCCACGACCTCCACGCAGCCGCGCGCCGAGCTCCGGCCCCTATAAAGGCACCCCGGATCGCACCGCCTCCTTTTCCCAAACCCCAACCCACACCTCCTCCCGAGCCCCCTGGCCAAGAATTTGAGTTTTAGAGCTCCTCGCCGCGGTGGAATTTTTCGATTGCGCCAGAGCCAGCCGCTGGCTGCGTCGGGAGCACGCCACCGAGTTCGCCATCGCCTCTACCTCCCGACCTCGCCGCTTAGGCCTCACCGAGCGCCGTCTGACAAAACCCGAGCCGCCGCCGCCCGACCTCGCCCGCCACCACCGCCCACCTCAACCACCCGGAGGTACCTCTTCGTGTTCGCAATAGCGTTAGCTACACGCCGCACCACCCATTCTCGCCGGCGAAGCGCTGCTCGCGGGACCCTTGGTTCCGTCTTGCGCCGCCGCCGCCGCCCACGTCGGCGTCGGCTCGGCCCGTGCTTGCGTGTCCGCCAGTGGCGCAGCGTCGGCGCGGCGTGGCGCCACGTGAGTGCCCACGTGGTCGCCCAGCCGCCAGATTCGATGGCTCGGTGGACTTGGTCCACTGTGAGCGGGTCACCGACATGTGGGTCCCACATGTCGATTAATCTTTAATTCTTTTAAATTTCCGAAATCCTTCGCTAACGCCACCTTGCGCAATAATTAGAATTTCCTTTAGAAAAACAATTCGGGAAAATTGTTAAATAATGATTTAGGTTTAAATTTGTAAAATTCATAACTTTTGCATCCAAACTCCAAATTGGGTGTTTCAAATTTCTAAATTCATATAAAATTAAGATCTAGCTCATCAAACCAATTTTTTTTAAATTTGATTTTGTTTAAATTTAGAAATTCATTTAAATTTCGAGTTAAGTTAAAACTTGTAAAATTCATATCTTTTGAATCCTAACTCCAAATCCATCCATTCAAATTCCTAAATTTGTCTAAAATCCAGATCTATCTATTGGAGCTTTTTATTTATTTTATTGGAGTTATTTGCTTCTGGTTTTATTTAGTTTGTTTGTTTGTGTCGTTATGCGAGTAGACTTCGATTTCGCCGAAGAGTTGAAGAAGAAGGACCTTTCCAAGACCAAGATCAATTCCTAGATCCTTTTCAAGGCAAGCTATGCCCTTGACCATCTTGCTTCCCAGTTTTATAAAAGTATCTTGATTCAAATTATGCATCTTAATTCAAGTATTTATTTAAATGTTTTGGGTGTAGTAGTTAATTCCAAATTGTTATGTCTTCCTTGTGTAATTGTTATGCCATGATCCTTTGTCACCCTAGTTGATATTTAGTTGGTAATTATTGTAGCACCAACGTGGGTTGGTTAGTACGAGTAGATTGCTTAGCCATGCCACTAATCTTTTGTCATGTAGATTGCTATATAAATTTGACTAAGTGAATATGCAACTATGTGATAAAAACTGTGTACTATGTGTCTTTGTGACATGTGTTGCACTTAAAACCAATGGGGTGGTAAAAAGGATTGAACCGAGGCAAGTGGTGGAAACTGTGTGAAAGGGTGGGTGTGTGAACTGTGTGGACTATGTGAATATTAATCGGTGTCTGTGTGATGGCATGTGGAAGTCTTGCCTTGGTCAATTAAGGACCTCACCATGTGCTCTAAAGAATCGAGCTTCTGCACGACCACATGTCTGCTTTTGAGACAGGCCTAGCATAGTAAGATAAGGTATCTCAAATGCTTTGTTATGATTAGTGTTAGCTACACTAATTGTATCTTGTGGGTAAAGTGTACAAACCTCTCGCAGAGTGTAACTTAATCTATTGAATAGCGGCCGTCATGATCATGGACAATGCTCGGGATTTGACACTAGGGGTAGATTTTCATAAAACGTGTGGGAAGGGAGCTATGTGAATAAATCATTTAGCTATGTGAATAACCCGTTAGATCTGTGTGTGTCTTTGTGAAATAACTTGTTAAAATGATTATTGTCTATTTGTTTTACCTGCCTTTAATCTATTAAATTGTATTCAATTGCAAAAGTTGCATTTATGCAAAAGAGCCACGTAAAGCCTTTCTCTTGTAATAAGCCCGCATGTAAATATTGCATCTCGTGGTGTGGCTTAGTAGTACGGTGTGTACTCACGCTTGTTTTGACGAATCAAGCAGAGGAGGAGTCTTCACCAAAGATACGAGGACGAAGTTCATCGAAGGTGCCCGATCGTGAGGTCTTGATCGATCGGTTGTTCGTGGCGAATCGATGGGGTGCCACTACCGCTTATGTTCCGCTTTGTTTATTTCCTATGTTAGCCTGCGTGGCTCAATATTTGTAAACTCGACCTTAAGGTCAAAACCATTATTTGATTATCAAAGTTAACCGCTTATGTTATTATTCGCTTGTATGGAGCGATTGCCATCTTTGTTGACACTTGTGTGCACTAGCATGATCCCGGCTAGTGCGTTAAACACTGAGGGTCCCGAACCGTAGTTTTGGGTCCCGACAAAAGTGGTATCGAGCCATACCGATCAGTAGGTCTAGACCTTAGTTAGATTGGCCGCTCGAGTGTCCAAATTATTTTTAAGAGAAAATTAACTTACAAGACTAAATGAATTGCTTAACTCCTCTTATATCTCTCTTGACTCATCTATTGCTACAATTTCTTTCCTCTCCTCATTGTTTTAACGTGGTTCTTACCTCTTGTCTGTCTTGACAGATGCCTTACCTTCGCACCTTTGGAGATTGCAACGGAGGACTTGCCGCAGAGTGTGGAAGTTCTTTGCAGACACTTGAGGCTTCGAACGCCCGATGTACCGAGGCAAGGAGTACATGGTCAATGGACGGATCGTAGGTATAGTCCGCCCGACGGCTTCACGCCAGAGGAACACTAGAGGTAGCCACCTTTGGACATCTCACCAGAGGATCACCTTCACACAAGGAATCCAGAGTCATCACGCTTGGCCATACTCCGAAGTTCGCCACATCTACGCGAAGAACTGCAGAACACCGCCTTCCGCTACCATCCCGTAGCCGCTTCAGGGAGCTATCCGCGCACTTTCCGCCTACAAACGGGAGGGCAATGCCACAAAGGGTACATCTCGCACGATTCACGGTACCGCCAGAGGAGTCGCTGGAGATGGCCGCCACCGAGCCGAGGTGCGCTATCGTGCTGGGAAGAAGCCAAGAAAGGATCGCCAGACTAGAGCACGCCTCTATGGTCAAGATGAGCTAGAGGACGATCAAGAGGAAGATCCAAGAACCGAAGAAGTCAAGAAGACCCAGAGGAGATTCCAGAGGATCCAATGAGCTCAAGACACCAGAGGAGCCAACAGACTGCACTCAAAGACACTGCCTCCGCCTTTGCAGCCCGGCATCGTAATCCGATTCATGAGGATGCCACCACTTGAGTCTACACTCAGTGTGAGCGCAGCCGTGGGTCATGGGGCTTCTCGAGGAGTAGCTAGTTTAAGTTCCCGCCTAGTCGCTTAGCCAGCTTCCTTTTCATAGTCGCCTTTAGGCGGTAGCTTGTGTGCTTAGGTTCGCTTTATTTTCTGTGTGTAAGTGTGAGAGCAAAAGCCCTTAGGCATTTGTTGCGACCATGCTATTAAGCTATTAATGAAGATTATTTTATTCAAGTTTCTTGAGATGTGTTTGTTGGGATTAATCTACTTTCCCGCCTAGTTCTTAACTCATCTTGTGCTCTCTACCTTATCTCGACCCATGGAACCTCACCAGATGGTTCAGACTCGCCATACCGCCGCAAGTGGATCCGAGCTCAAGGATCGCAGTAACGAGCAAACCCTCACGGAGCAAGACCACCCCAAGCACCTCCTATTGACTTGCGTAACTTGAGCTTTCATGGCAAAGACAAACTCGATGATGTATACGATGATGAACCAGATGCGCACTATGAACAACAACAACAACAACAACAATCGCCGTGGAGGAGCCCCACCACCATCGTCATCGTGGACCATCCAAGTTGGTCAATTCATGAGGACCCGTCCGCCAACTTTCTCTCGACATGTCACGCCAAGAGAGGTCGATGATTGGCTTCAGCGTGATTGAGAGGAAGCCGCGATCACCCAATGCGATCATGAGAAGGTTTTGTATGCCACCCATCAGATGGAGGGCGTAGCTGCTGAGTGGTGGGAGAACTTCTATGCGCGGCACATGGAGCACCGCAGAATATCACTTGGGAAGAATTCTCCGCAGCTTTTCGCCAGTATCACGTACCTGAAGGCATCATGGATTTGAAGAAGGATGAGTTCCGCGCTCTCAAGCAAGGGGTATGTCAGTGACTGACTACCTGAATAAGTTTTCCCAACTAGCTCGCTATGCTCCAGAGGATGTCGCTCCGGCTGTGTCTCGCCAGAGTCGCTTGAAGGGATCAACTCGTGGTCGCAAGTCACCGCTTGCCCACACCTTCCTGCATTTCCAGGAGTTGGTTAACAAGGCATTGGTTATGGAAGACAAACGCAAGGAACTGGAGGACCACCGCAAGCGAGGATGATTCAAAGAAGGAAGCCATCACCACAACAACAGAGGGCAAGAGGGTGCCACAAAGAAGCTTAATCGCTTCACCACAGAGTACTTTCAGACACCTGCACCGCCTTCAAAGACTCGTCCTTTTGTTCGAATTTCAGAACCCTACACCACCAACCCCACCCCAGGAACAACAACCGCAGAGTGAACCAAGAGTGTGTTACAATTGCCGCCACCAGCATTTTGCTAATCGGTGTCCTCGAAGGAACTATCACCCCGTCCGCTTCAACCTTGGAGCAACACCGCCAAGACCCCAACGCAGAACAACCAAGGAGTTTCTCGGGAACCAACAACCAGAGGAGCGCCCACCGTTGTCGAGGTCGTGTTAATCACGCCACTTTGAAGGAGCTCAGAAGCACCAGACGTCAGACGGGTAAGTTCCTAGTGAATTCAAGACTGCCTGCTCGCTTTGATTCGAGCTCAGATTCGCTTGTTTCTCGAGTTTTTGCAACCAAGAATAAATTGGAAGTTATGCATCTTAAGCGCATCGTTAGTCCAATACCGAGCAGAGCTAAGTTCTAATGTGGGTTGTTTAGGGCTGTTACTCATAGTCGAGTTGAGTTTCTAGCTAACCTAATTATTCTAGACACCCAAACCATAGATGTCATCCTTGGCATGGATTGGTTAACCAAGCACAAAGCCGTGCTAGATTGTGGTCAAGAGTCTATAATCGAGGATACCAAAGGAAACAAAGTGGAGTTCCTAGCTACCTCAAGGCGTAATGGGCATTTGTTAGTCAATAGCTCAAGACCGCCCCGCTGGAAGATGTGCTACCGTCAAGGAGTATCCAGATGTATTCCCTAAGAGTTACTGTGGATGCCACCGGATCGTGACATCGAGTTTGTCATCGATCTAGTGCCAGAACAGCCCCATCTCAAAGAGACCCTATCGGATGCCACCGATGAGTTAGTAGAGATGAAGAAACAGATAGAAGAACTTTTGGAGAAAGGTTTTGTGAGGCCTAGTTCGTCGCCTTGGGGAGCACCATTTTGTTTGTCAAGAAGAAGGATGGAAGCATGAGGATGTGCATCGACTCAAGGGCTCTCAATGAAGTCACTATCAAGAATAAGTACCCATTGCCCCGGATAGATGATCTGCTTGATCAAATGAAGGAGCCGAGTGTTCTCAAGATCGACTTGCATCAAAGTTACCATCGATTGAAGATCTGTCCCAAGGATATACCTAAGACCGCTTTCAACGCGGTATGGACATTATGAGTTCCTAGTCATGTCCTTTGGTCGACTAACGCCCGCCTATTTCATGAACATGATGAATAAGGTATTCATGGAGTATCTGGACAAGTTTGTAGTCGATTCATTGATGACATTTTGGTTTACTCCAAATCGAAGAAGAACATGTCAACACCGAGATTAATCCTAGAGAAGCTCAGGGAGCATCGCTTGTATGCTAAGTTTAGCAAGTGTGATTTCGAAGAAGGAAGTGGACTTCCTTGGTCATGTAATGACAACCGCAGAGTAGCATTGACCCAAAGAAGGTAAAAGTCAGATTACATTGGGAATGTTTCAAGACCGCCACTCGATTCGCATTTCTTGGGATTAGCAGGATATTATCGCTGTTTATTGAAGGATTCTCATCAATTGCTAAACCTCTTACGCAATTGTTGAAGAAAGAGAAAAGTTTACCGACCCCAACTTGTGAGGAAAGTTTTCAAGAATTGAAGAAGCGTTTGACTTCAAACCCCAAAGGTTGATTTTGCGGATATCCGTAAGGATTTTGATATCTATTGTGATGCTTCGCACAAGGATTAGGATGTGTCCCGATGCAAGAAGGAAGAGCCGCCTGCCACGCCAAGGCGCTTAAGACCGCATGAAGAAAATTACCCTACCCATGATCTAGAATTAGCCGTGGTACATGCTTTGAAGATTTGGCGCCATTACCTCATCAGAATCGCCGTGAGGTATACACAGATCATAAGAGCTTGAAATATATTTTCACTCAATGACTGAATATGAGACAGAGGAGATGGCTAGAGTTGATAAAGGATTATAATCTTGGAATCCATTACCACCTGGTAAAGCCAATGTCGCAGCAGATGCTTTGAGTCAGAAGAGTCACCGCAATGCTCGAAGTGAAAGAGCCTTGTTCGTAACTACAAGAAGAATTCCTGTCGGGCTAGAAGTAGTGTCTCAAGGATTCAGAGCAAACTTGGAAGTGCATCTACTTTGGAGAAGCAGATTCACGAAGCTCACCAAAGACTCGAGTTCTCCGACATTAAGAAGAAGATGATGAAGGGAAGTTCAAGGACTTCACAAAGGATGACCAGACATACTTGTGGATCAATGGACGATTCTGCTCCAGATATTGATGGATTGAGACAAATTGATTTTGAAGGAGGCCCATGACTCAAAGTATTCGATTCACCCGGTAGTACTAAGATGTATCAGATGTTAAGAATAGGTTTTGGTGGCGAATCAAACGAGACGTCGCAGTTAAGTTCGTCGCCTTGTGCGACGTGTGTCAAAAGTTAAAGCAGAGCATCGAGGCCAGCAGGTCTGCGGTAACCCTTGAAGATTCCAGAATGGAAGTGGGAAGAAATCGAATGGATTTCATTACGGTTTACCCAAGACTCACTCAAGTTACGATTCGATTTGGGTAATAGTAGATCGCTTGACTAAAGTTGCCCATTTCTTACCAAAACCACGACTCAGAGATCGTCTAGCGAGTTGCATATGTCAAAGATTTTCAGTTTGCATGGTGTACCTAAGAAGATAGTGTCGATCGAGGATCTCAGCCACCTCCGATTTTGGCGAGTTTGCACGGCTTTAGGGACTCACCTAAATTTCAAGATCGCGATCATCCCCTGCACGGATGGACAGATCGAAGGGTTAACCAGATATTGAAGATATGTTGAGAGCCTGCGTTCTAGCAAATGCTACCCGCTGGGATAAGAGTTTACCATATGCGAATTCTCGTACAACAACAGCTATTATCAAGCGGTTTACAAATGTCACCGCTTGAAGCTTTGTATGGTCGTGCTTGCGTAACCCCGTTGAACTCGTCGAAACCGAACGTCATGCCTTTTGGTCCGGATATTATTCAAGAAGCGTAAGAGCAAGTGTCCATGATCGAGAGAGGCTAAAGATAGCTCAATCGAGACAAAAGAGTTATGCCGATAATCGCCGCCGTGATCTCGCCGAGCCGTAAGATTTTGTGTATCTCCGAAGTTACACCCCTCGAGGTGTGAAAAGGTTCCACGCCAAAGGGAAGCTTGCCCCTCGGTATGTTGGTCCGTTCAAGATTTTGGATCGCCGTGGAGAAGTAGCTTATCAGTTGGAGCTGCCGCAGTCGCTAGCGGGAGTCCATGATGTCTTTCATGTCTCTCAGTTGAAGAAGTGTCTTCGTGTGCCGGAAGAACAAGCACCGTTAGAGTCAATTGAACTAAAAGAAGACCTCACCTACAAAGAACAACCGGTCAAGATTTTGGATGTCGCAGAACGTCGGACCGTAGCAAGACAGATTGCTTTTGCAAGGTGCAAGTGGAGCCACCACTGAAGGTGAAGCAACGTGGGAGCGTGAAGAAGAGTTGAAAGCCGAGTTCCCCAGCCTTTTCTCCAGCTAGCCTGAATCTCGGGGTCGAGATTCCTTTAAGGGGGGGAGGTTTGTAACATCCCAATTTTTTTCAGAGCTTTAAAAATCATTTGAATAGTTGGTAGGGAGAGAGAGTCCACCATTTGGATTTATTTGAATTTAAATTAAAAGCTTAATATTGGACCTTTAGTAACAAAACAATTTAATATGAATAATTCCAACATGAACATTAGTCAAAACTATTTTATTTGGATTCTATGAGCTTGGATATATTTTCTAGAATTTTCTCGAATTTTTCCAAGGTCTTTTGCTATTTTCCATTGCTTATTTGAATTTCTCGTATTTTATTAAAAGGAAAAGCTATTTAAATCTCCAATGGAATTGGGCGAATTCCTTCGCCCATCCTCGCTCATCTCATTTCAAACCCTCCTCCACTGTTGGATCAACGCCGAGCGGTTAGATCTCCACCACTGCTTGCTGAGCCTCGCTCTCTCTCTCGACGTGTGGACCCCACCACCTTCGCCCTCGCCGCGTTTTTCTCTCGGACGACGACGCCACAAGAATCGCTTATTAGCGGTCAACGCCGAAGCTTCACGCTGGCGCCCAACCTCCCTGTTCTCTCCGCGAGCGCGCACGACCTCCACGACCACGCCGCCACCCCGCAGAAACCCTCATCCTCGCGGCGGTTGCGCCACGTTCAATCGCCGCCGCCACGACCTCCACGCAGCCGCCGCCGCCGAGCTCCCGGCCCCTATAAAGGCACCCCGGATCGCACCGCCTCCTTTTCCCAAACCCCAACCCACACCTCCTCCCGAGCCCCAACGCCGCCAATTTGAGTTTTAGAGCTCCGCCACGGTGGAATTTTTCGATTGCGCCGCCAGAGCCGCGCGGCTGTCGGGAGCACGCCACCGAAGTTCGCCATCGCCCTCTACCTCCGGACCTCTCGCCGCTTAGGCCTCACCGAGCGCTTTGTCTGACAAAACCCGAGCCGCGCCGCCCGACCTCGCCGCCGCCACCACCGCCCACTCAACCACCCGGAGGTACCTCTTCGTGTTCGCAATAGCGTTAGCTACACGCCAGTACCACCCATTCTCGCCGGCGAAGCCGCTGTCACGGGACCCTTGTTCCGTCTTGGCGCCGCCGCCGCCCACGCTGGTCGGCTCGGCCCTGCTTGCGTGTCCGCCAGTGGCGCGGCGTCGGCGCAGTGCGCCACGTGAGTGCCCACGTGGTCGCCCGGCCCGCCAGATTCGATGGCTCGGTGGACTTGGTCCACAGGAGCGGGTCACCGACATGTGGGTCCCACATGTCGCTTAATTCTTTAATTTTTTAAATTTCCGAAATCCTTCACGACGCCACCTTGCGCAATAATTAGAATTTCCTTTAGAAAAACAATTCGGGAAAATTGTTAAATAATGATTTAGGTTTAAATTTGTAAAATTCATAACTTTTGCATCCAAACTCCAAATTGGGTGTTTCAAATTTCTAAATTCATATAAAATTAAGATCTAGCTCATCAAACCAAAAATTTTTTAAATTTGATTTTGTTTAAATTTAGAAATTCATTTAAATTTCCGAGTTAAGTTAAAACTTGTAAAATTCATATCTTTTGAATCCTAACTCCAAATCCATCCATTCAAATTCCTAAATTTGTCTAAAATCCAGATCTATCTATTGGAGCTTTTTATTTATTTTATTGGAGTTATTTGCTTCTGGTTTTATTTAGTTTGTTTGTTTGTGTCGTTTATGTAGTAGACTTCGACGTTGCCGAAGAGTTGAAGAAGAAGGACCTTTCCAAGACCAAGATCAATTCCTAGATCCTTTTCAAGGCAAGCTATGCCCTTGACCATCTTGCTTCCCAGTTTTATAAAAGTATCTTGATTCAAATTATCGCATCTTAATTCAAGTATTTATTTAAATGTTTTGGGTGTAGTAGTTAATTCCAAATTGTTATGTCTTCCTTGTGTAATTGTTATGCCATGATCCTTTGTCACCCTAGTTGATATTTAGTTGGTAATTATTGTAGCACCAACGTGGGTTGGTTAGTACGAGTAGATTGCTTAGCCATGCCACTAATCTTTTGTCATGTAGATTGCTATATAAATTTGACTAAGTGAATATGCAACTATGTGATAAAAACTGTGTACTATGTGTCTTTGTGACATGTGTTGCACTTAAAACCAATGGGGTGGTAAAAGGATTGAACCGAGGCAAGTGGTGGAAACTGTGTGAAAGGGTGGACTGTGTGAACTGTGTGGACTATGTGAATATTAATCTGTGTGTCTGTGTGATGGCATGTGGAAGTCTTGCCTTGGTCAATTAAGGACCTCACCATGTGCTCTAAAGAACTGAGCTTCTGCACGACACCACATGTCTGCTTTTGAGACTGCCTAGCATAGTAAGATAAGGTATCTCAAATGCTTTGTTATGATTAGTGTTAGCTACACTAATTGTATCTTGTGGGTAAAGTGTACAAACCTCTGCAGAGTGTAACTTAATCTATTGAATAGCCGCGTCATGGTCATGGACAATGCTAAGGATTTGACACTAGGGGTAGATTTTCATAAAACTGTGTGGGAAGGAGCTATGTGAATAAATCATTTAGCTATGTGAATAACCCGTTAGATCTGTGTGTCTTTGTGAAATAACTTGTTAAAATGATTATTGTCTATTTGTTTTACCTGCCTTTAATCTATTAAATTGTATTCAATTGCAAAAGTTGCATTTATGCAAAAGAGCCACGTAAAGCCTTTCTCTTGTAATAAGCCCGCATGTAAATATTGCATCTCTGTGGTGTGGCTTATAGTACGGTGTGTACTCACGCTTGTTTTGACGAATCAAGAGGAGGAGTCTTCACCAAAGATACGAGGACGAAGTTCATCGAAGGTGCCCGATCGTGAGGTCTTGATCCCATCGCTTTCGTGGCGAATCGATGGGGTGCCACTACCGCTTATGTTCCGCATTGCTTATTTCCTATGTTAGCCTGCGTGGCTCAATATTTGTAAACTCGACCTTAAGGTCAAAACCATTATTTGATTATCAAAGTTAACCGCTTATGTTATTATTCGCCAGTATGGAGCGATTGCCATCTTTGTTGACACTGTGCACTAGCATGATCCCGGCTAGTGCGTTAAACACAGAGGGTCCCAAACCGTAGTTTTGGGTCCCGACAAACATGTCTTGTAAACCGCCAAGAACCCGTCCAGGCGTGTGCCTTGTCGAATGGCATCTCCTTGATTGTTGCCCAAACCTCTTCTTCCGAGAAGGGGATTTCGAAATCCTCCAAATCATGCTGTGACAAATCCACATGCTCCAGGTTGATAGAGGAGTCACGGTTCTCAGCTGTTCCAAGCAGGCTGTTATAGAAATCAAACACAGCTTGGGCCTTATCTTCCTGCTTTGTGATAACTTGGCTATCCACCACCAATTTTGGGATAAAGTTTTTCCTCTTCCAGTGTCTAGCATGTAGATGAAAGAGGTTGGTGTTGGCATCCCCTTCCCTGATCCAATCAATACGCGACCTCAACCTTGCAACCGTACGCAGCAAAGAAGAGAGGCCCAGGCTATGTTTCTTTAATAAACAGCAAAGGCCAAACTCATCACTAGATAGGGGGCGAGAGTCTTGTGCAATCTCAAACTGATGCACGATCTCTCTAGCTATCTGAAGCTGTGATCTGATGTGTCCCACCTTCTTCTGACTCCAACTCTGTAAAGCTCGAGCAAGTGCCTTGAACTTATGGGATAGGGTCTCAACTGGGCATTGACCTGGCTGGACGGACGACCAGACTCGGGAGACCTCCTCCGTGAAGCCATCGATAGAAGGCCAAAATGCCTCGAAATGGAATCTGCGTTTGCCCGGAATCATGTGACGCAAACCAAGTAGTAGCGGGCAATGATCCGAATCCTCCGTTGCGGCACTCTGTAAGAGGGAAAAAGGGAACAGATGTTCCCAATCCACGGAACAGAAAACTCGGTCTAGCTTCACAAGGGTAGGCGAGTCCTGGAGATTAGACCATGTAAATTTACGACCAATAAGCGGCAGTTCCTTTAAAGCCAAATCATCGAGACACCGACGGAAGCGACCCATCATAGCTCGATTGAGATTCGAATTATTCTTATCCTCATCACGATATATCAACTTAAAATCTCCAGCTACCATCCATGGGCCAATAAAGTGGCCTCGGATATCCCGTAATTCCTGAAGGAAGAGAATCTTTCCATTGTTATCTTGAGGGCCATAAACACAGGTTAACCACCATGTGTGACCATCTGTAGACCCAAACTGCACTGAAGCGGAAAAAATTGTCAACTCGCGACTGTAAGGCTGCACCCATTGATTCACACCAGCAAACCAAGATGCCACCACTTGCTCCATCAGCTGCCAGGAAGACAAAATTCCGGAACGAAGGCCCAAGCATTGAGAGTAAGAACCACTGAGAAACATCAGCCATTTTGGTTTCCTGGACACATATGATATCTGCTTTTGTAGTGTCAACCAGAGTTCTGACGGAAGACACATATGATATCTGCTTTTGTAGTGTCAACCAGAGTTCTGACGGAATTCTGTCTCGCGGTCGAGTTTAATCCGCGAACGTTCCAAATCAAGATATTAGAAGGATCCATGAACACAGGGGAAATGCGACCAAACAAGAGTACCTCTACAGCTCAGAGGAGAGACCCTCCATTGACACCGCCTCTACATCAGCCGACGCCCATCCGAACATAGCCGCGAGAGCTCGGATTTGAGCCGCCGACAAAGGTTGGGCGAAAAGTTTGGAGTAGTCGTCAAGCGCCTTCTTGTCAACTCGCTCGTGTTCAGCGATCAGATCCAAGGATCGCATCACCCTCTTCTTGGGAAGGTTCACTTCGGGAGGGGGGAACTCAACACCCACACCTGCAATTCTTCTGCTATGCCGAGGGGGGTTAACACCTGGCTGGAATGATTTTGTCCTCCTTTTCTGAATTTTTGGAACTGGCAGGAGAGCACGTGCATCCTTGGTAATTTTTGAGATGAAGGTCAACTGCTTTGCAGCTAGGGGTCTGGGTGTTGCAGGCTCAATCCGTGGTGGAGAACCAGTTGCAGCATCCTTAGAGCCAATTAAAGTCGATTGAATGGCCTAAGTCCGCGTCCTTCTCGTAAAAACGGCGGAGTAGCATCTCTGCGTCGGGAGGCGATGGCCATCAGCCGATTGAGGAGACACGCAGTAGGCCTTCGCTTTCTCGACGGGAGGAGCCTCAGGAAGGTGGTCGTCGAACCGAGCCGGGGACGTGGCGCTCGAAGCGGCGGTAGAGTTGGCGACGTCGGTCCCAGCATCGAAGCCCAACTCAGGTAGATCGAGCGGGCCATCAGCAACAGTGGGTGGGGAGGGCCTAAAAGCCAGCCCATGAATTGTGGGCGAGATCACCGAGGGTCCGCGCTTACTGGCAAGACAAAGATGGGACTCCCCAGAACATCTCCCAACGACGCCCTAAGCAATCCCATGGAGGAAGCGATCCTCGTTAGTGATACCGTCACAAGACGCTCATCCGCCAAGACAGGCCCAAAGAAGAAGGAGATTTAAGAAGCTCATTTCCCCACAAATGCCCTGGGGAACCAGCAGCCGAGCCGCCCAGCGAAGTAGCCTCGTCTCCCGAGCCAGGAACAGCGCCATGATGATCGTCCCTGCACACCCGGGGCTCCTCGTTCTCCGAACCATCAACCGAGCCGTTAGCCTCAACAAAGAAGAGCCACGCGGGCTGCCGCCGAGGCTCGGGGCCCAAGCTCGCTCTCGCCAAATTTGATCGGACTCGCCGTGGCCGGATCGCCTCGGCTCGCTAGGACCAGGGTCCGTGCCAGAAATCCGACGACGCCGGCGGGGGCCGTCCGAGTCGGAGCGGCCAACGTCAGAAGAGGACGTCGGAGTTGGTGCTTCCGGCCGGAAAACAACCGAGACCGAAAACTCCACAGGATAGACCAACGTCCTTTTCACCGGCGGGGACTCCTCGACGGCAACCGGTGGCTCTGCGATGACAAGATCCCGCGAAGCAGGAAACGCTTCAGGTTTGAAACACCACGCCGAGAAACGGAAGGCAGATAGATCTCCCCAATTCAACGTTTGTGGGTGGATCTGCTGTACCCATCCATAAGGATTAACCAACTGCTCCGCCGTCGAAACATCCCAGGCATGATCCGGGACGCCGCGAAGATCAACATCGACTAGGATCGGTAGAACGGTGCCGGTTGAATGTGCTCGCCTCGCCCAACAGTACAAGAGTCGAAATAGAGAATTCGTGACGACCGCCTTGTCGAGACGCGCCACCAATCGCCGTTAGGGAGGAAGAGCAAGTAGTCCTCCGCCAAGAGCGACGGCACGAGGGAGTCGCCGCTTAGATTGAACTTTGACGCCACCGCAGCAATCAATTCCGACGGAGGAGTCATCGGTCCGAGTCGATGACCGAGACTACAATCAAGACGTCGGAGGTCTTCAAGACGAAGCTATACGCCGCATCGGCCGATGAAGCAAGGGTTGCATACCGGGGTGGTGGCCGCCGGTGGACGATGGAGGATCCAAACCATGTCTTCTCGGCAGCAGAACAACTAGTCAACGCCGCCGACGCGTTGACGACGCCGCCCACGCCCGCCGCTCGAGTTGATGTTCACCGACCCGCCCGCCGACGGAGACAGGGCGCATCAAGCCGCCTGTATAGCGGCGTTACCTCGAAGCCAACCTAGTGCCAAGACTCGAGCGCACTCCCGGAGGTCAGAAGCGTGGTGATGCACCGACGTCGAGAGGCGGTGCCAAACAGAGACGCGAGATGGCTGCGCAGCCATAGCGTGGCGATGCACCGGCGGCGAGAGGCGGTGCCAAACAGAGACACGAGATGGCTGCGTAGGCTCCCCGAATCGGCGTGGGCACACGAAGAGCGGCGACCAAACGCCAGCAACGGAAACAATACAGACGTCACCGCAGACTGTGCCGCGTAGAGTGGGTATTTGATGACAATTGAAGCACTTCCGATTAAATCTTCAGCACCGACGACGAGGGCCGCCCAAAGACTCGACGCCACGACGAGACTTGGGATGCTCAACAACCCGCCATCCATCCGCGGCCGGACCGTGCTTAGCAAGAAGCTGACCAGAATCTCTAAGATGGGGTTGAGGGGCAGTCACAAGATGCAGGATACGCCGGCGCTGGTCACCGACTTTTTCACCAAACCACGGCTGTCATGCAGTAGGAGAGCGGCGCCAGACGTTCTTGGTTGAAGGCCGAGTCGGAGGAAAGCCTGTCGCGCCCCGAACCCACCAGACGGGTCCGCTGGTGGCTCGACGGCACCACGAGAAGAGGAGATAGCAGCCCGCACACCGGCTGACCCGCCGGAGTTCAGGGACGAAGGGCTGGAAACACTCCAGCGTGTGCCTTGGTACGTCCGGCAGGGAAGAAGGGGCGGACACCGGGAGAAAGAGGTGAGGAGGTGGATCCCGACGCCAACGGGGAAGGGGATGCTGTGCTCCGGTGGAGCACGTAGCCGACGGTGGCCGCCGGGCCCGGAGTAGGTGCCGGCGCGAGGTTGGAGGAGACGGAAGCGTCGGCAGGGGAGGAGACGGGAGAGGGAGTCCTCTGGCACCTCAGAGAGTTTAAAATGCTTTGCTTAGAGTTTAAAATGCTTTGCTTAGAGCATGTACAGTGGGTTTATGTCAGCTGTCTATAGTCATTGTCACATATAATTTTTGCTGACGTGGATGAAATAGAATGAAGAGAGAGAAAGATGATGTCTATAATCTTATAGTCGACTATAGCACAAGAAATAAGAAAAGCATTAAAAGATTATGTGTTATATAAAGACAACTAAAAAGATAGCAGCCGTTTGTACCATTGTATGAGCTGTCTTTAGTGCTGTCTATAGGTGACATAAAAAGTTGCTATAAACAGCAGCTTTCTAT
Source organism: Phyllostachys edulis (assembly GCA_036346405.1). Taxonomy (NCBI): domain Eukaryota; kingdom Viridiplantae; phylum Streptophyta; class Magnoliopsida; order Poales; family Poaceae; genus Phyllostachys; species Phyllostachys edulis. Next base: position 28,459,497 of record CM070548.1, read on the forward strand.
ACTATTGTACATCCTCTTAGAGTGCTATAGTTCTACATTGTTAACTTCTTGGCATGACACCAGAATAATCAGAGTAGTTGCATTTATACAACATCCGGGTGTTCTCTAACTTCACAGGATTCACGTTTCTTTTCGCGAACATTTGGCAAAGGTGGGCACATGCCCATACGCTGAACTGAACATTTTTCCCTTGTGATAACTTGGAGAAACACACTCTTCTTGTTTAAAACCACCTCTTGTATCTCCGTATTTCACCGTTTTCTTCAGTTCTAATAAGCATGATAGCTGTTAGTACTACTGTAGTTTCTCAACGCCGCAGATCCCCGGCATTTCGCAATATATAAATGCTATAGCTAGTTTCTTTTGAGTACGCCTCATATTTAACTCTGTTAGTCATCCATGCGCGCCGATTAAAACATCTGCAGAGATGTTGGAGTAAACTGCGATAAGAAATGGTCTATGGATTCACAGGAACGTCACCGACGATGGATGATGCTAAAAAAATGGGGTTTTGCTTTTTGGGTCAAGTCTGTTCGCATAGTCTCATGGCGTGGAAATACATGTTTTCTTAGAAAAAAGGGGCAAGGGTGTGTTTGCGCAAGCACCCTTATAACCGTGTAAGTGTCCGCTTCTGCCTCAGGCGTGGTGCGAACCATCGTGGTCTGAGACTGAGGCCTAATTTTCTTTGCAGCGATTTTGCGTTCGAGCCGCCGCTTCGTACCTGCATTTATTTAGATGACAGAAGAGAATACCTTTTTTTTTTTGCCTTTGCATCAATTTTTGGTCGTTGCATTAAGGATGCATACAGCCTGTTTTATTAAAAAGTTTTGAAGCATCAAAGGTAACCAAAACTGTTAAAAGTAACTTGAAGCCTTACAAACAAACGACAATTGAAATTTAAACTCAATCATTACATATCCTGTAACTAAACCATCACCCATGAATACTTCAAATTTGCTTCGTACCTGCATCTGTATTCGTTTTTCTATCTAATGAAATGAAAATGGCAGCTCTCCTGCTACTTTTGGAAAAAAAAAAAGTTCAGTGTAGCATGTTGTTGTAGGCGAAATTCACCGGAATGTTAGGCTGGTCAGCGTGTGACCTGTAACTCCTTTTTCATTCTTAACTAGCACGTTGGCCTGCGCAAATGCGCGGACAGCCCTAAAATTTGTAAAATAGTTTCGATAGGCTAGAGGAAAGATATTATAACTGGACAAAGAAAGACCCTATAAGAACAGTTTTTTTTTCAAAATGAAAAGAGCGGTGTGCGCTGCATAAGGGTAGTCCACAAAAGTAACATATAGAATTTGTATTTTGCAAAATTACCACAAACACTACCACGTGAAAAAAGACCGTAGAAATGAATTTCTTGCAATTTTTTCAAGATGATTAACCGTCAATATATACCTTTTGGATGGCAACTTTTCCGTCTTTAATCCAAGCTGTCACGTGCTTGCATAGGAAACAACCATGTGTGTGTGTCCATCCTTGAACCGGCCTACATAATCTTCATTTTGATAGGCATGTTCTACCTTAAAAAGTTTAAGCGTCGATATAAGGATTAAAGCAAGCGTTGTTTCGTTGAGCTCCAGTTCTAGTTTTTGTGCTGTATAAGCTAGCTTCAGAAGAAGTTGGAGCTCAAAAAATAGGATTGTTTGGCCCTAATTTGGCTTCTCCTGCAAAATACATTTACTTGGACCATAATGCCCTCATCCCATTCTCCAAACTCCTCCCAGCCCATAGTCTCCTCTAGATGTACAGATTTAATTACCCTTGTAAACAGCAAGTACCAACCTACCCAGTCAGGCGATCAGCCATCAAATTTATCCCCACTGGTACAATTGAAACTAATTGTTTCCCAGTCAATCTAAATTTGATTCCACCCAAACTTTCCAACTCTCTAATAAATTATGGTGCGTGTATGCCCACACATGTTTGAATTGCTTCTTGCCAGCAAAGACCAAAGAAAGCTTCGATGGGGAGGAAGCTGGGGAGCAAACTCCTGTTGGCTCCTAGGTCTTTTGCTTGCCTATTCCTTTTTGCTCAACATATGCATATTCGTATGGAGGCATGATTCGGACAGAAAGCCATGGTACTTAATTTTAGACGTGTTAGACACTTTCCTTTCCTTTTCTTTTATGAATTATATATGATTTGCATTTTTAGTTCTAGATTCAATAACAGATCTAAAGCGTTATAATCTGGATATTAATATGGTAATTTTTAGAAATCGAGCATGTGGCTTCTTTTTCTTTAACCAAATCACCAAAATTTTCTTCATATGGGCTACAAAAGTAGGGTGCATGATGTAAATAAAATAATCAAGAAAGCTCCTCGGGAAAAGAAAATCAAGAAAGCATGTTAGAGCACCTACAATAGTTTGTTTCTTAGCTTGTTACTAAGAGAGGAGAGAGTACTCATTCTAATAAAAAAAAATAAGTTTTTCAATAGATTGTTTCTTAAGCTTGTGTCTTAAGACTTTAATTGCTACAAGTGTGTATGATTCTTGATGGTCAATAATGAAGTACAACTTTGTGGCCAACATGTTTTGACTCATTTATCATATCAATAATGAAGTCGGGTTGCACAAGTGATCCAGTGGATATTTTGTTTGGAGACAGTGGAACCTACAAAACGCGTTTTTAAGTAACAAGTCAGTCTCCAATAGAGTATTTGGTTATTTCTTATGTCTTGGTATTAACAATTTGTTGGTTTCTTCATCTAGAAACAACATCACATTCTCTCCTTCACATCACCTAAATGCTAATATGGTAACCCCTTAATAACAAATGATGTAGACCGTTGTAGATGCTCTTATTAACTTAGATAAGATAAAAGATGCTCATAAATCACAATCTCCTAATTTTTCAGCCCCTGCCCGCAAAGTATAGCCAAATTATTCTTGTCCTTTTGTTCTTGAAGGCCTTCGGTCAATGTGATGATCTTTCCAAAGTTTTTTTTTTCTCATTTAACTTCTTTTTCAAACAAAATAGCAAATATAGCCTGAGCGACCGAAATAACAAAAATGGTACCGTGACAGGTTAGGCAGGTGACACATGTCCCCTACCATGATCTCAGTCCGTTGAAGCGGCCTTCCGTGATCCCCATGTGCGGCAGGCCACCTGCCGCGCTCCCAGTCTGTGGCAGATCCTGCCACGCTCCCAGCCTGCGGAAGGTCACCTGTTGTGCTTCTACTCCGCGATAGAATTACATGCGCACGCGGGAACCGTGGGCAGACATGTTCCTGCCGCGCACGAGAATCGCGGAAGGTGGCTTCTGCGGACGGGGGAACACGATAGGTACATGTCGCAGCCGCAGTGCTATTTTTATAAATTCGTACAAACGAATGTTACTTTTGCTATTACAAATAAAAAGCATGTCATTTAGTAAAAAAGACTCGTCTTTCCCAGGCTTTGATAGGCTTGTGCAGCTTGAAGATCGATTCTTTGCCTTAGACCTAGACTCATAGGACACTCTGGGTGCTGGCCCCTAGTTGTCCATCACCGAGACGACCATAGGTGAGAGCTGATCTGCAGACAAATAATTTATCCCGTTTTCACAGCAGCTTGGATGAGTTCTGATCAAGATGGTTTTGGGATCTTTAGGGTGAAAAGAGTGCCTGACCGACAGCCACTGACCATCATGTGTTCTATCGATTGGATCAGACATCGATCAGCAGATCGCCTCAATATTCAATGTTTTATTCTATGTAGTGTAACCGGTCGACTGTCTGTTTCTTCCTTGCGCTCACTCGTGGGGCGTCATTGCATGATCAACGGCAACAACACAAGCTCGAACCAGGCGGCGGCCAATCCAGTATCTCAGCGTCGATGGTAGGGATGTATCTTAAAGGGGCAAGGCTAGCACGGTGCACTTCCAACCGCCGCCGTTATGCCCTCTCATCGCGACCGCCAAAGAAGTAGAAGATGGTGCAGCAAGAGGAGCTGGTTGATGGTGGCCATCGAGCTCAGATGCCACCGCCATGGCCTCAGGCAACGCCTACACCATGTGTAAAAAATTCCAAAAATAGCAAATCTACTTCTAAAAACATGTTACATCCCTGCAACAGTTTGAAGATGCAAATGCAACAATCGAAAATACGTTTTGAAACATTACAAATAACATGTTGCAACAACATATTGCAACAAAAATGTGCAACAAGATAATTACCCTATTGCAACAAAAAACTGTTGTGTAACAAATCACACCAGCTGCCAAGAAAGAATTTTTTTTATTATTTAATCTTTTTTTAATTATATTTTAAAGTTAACCTTTCGCCAACTTTATTTCCAAATCTGACCCTTTTGGTCACGCCACCTCCCGTGGCGTGACCAAATCAAATTGTCACGCCACCAGTGGCGGCATGGCCAAAGGTGCCACGCAAGCTCTCAACAACGCGCCAAGGCCAGTGGAGGGCTTTATGGCACCCGCCACGCTTTTTGTTTGGCGTGTGAGCCGATTGTCACGCCTTCTTGCTTGACGTGACAGATCGAATTGTCACGCCATTTATCACGGCGTGACAGGGGCTATTCCAGTTTGTTTGGATTCCATTTGGATTTATAGATTTGTAGCCAACAAGTACTTCGTTTTGAAATATCAAAAACAATTGAAGATACGGTGATACATAACGCCATGTAAATATAACATTTAATAATTCACAACTTGAAAATAGAGACCTCTCTACGTAACCAAATATAACACCGCCCTTTTAAGCGAGAGTAAATAGATATATGGACCTGTAATCTTTTTGTGCTTTGAAAACCTTAGACACTTTACAATATTTTCAGGGCTTGTCCCAGAAGTGATACATAATACATCCTGGAAAAAAAATGAGTAATATGTGGATTGTGTGGTACAACATGAGGCATAATTATGCACATATGCTAGACAAGACCACCGATGAAAGATGCGAGACATCCTAGTGGAATGATAGGTGGTGCGTAGACATCCCATCGAATCATAGGTTTGTGGTCAGAGACCAAACCGTAAACTTCCTAACTCGCTTTTTGTCATGTTGTTGGATGCCTTACTACACTAAGAATTGAAAGCGAAAAACGCATTTAGATTTAAAGTTGCGAATTAAAATAGACTTCATAACAAAGCTTGGAATAACATGGCGCACAGGGTTTGGTTACATGCATAAGAAACAACATCATGCACGATGTAATAAACCAAAGTTCTCCTACGATACATATGCGCCTTTTTTTGAATGAAAATAAATTAGACCTTCTGGGAACTAGTACGGAAAGGTGCCTCGTCCTACCCACATAGAGTGTTCTCCAGCTGGGCGCCTCAGACGTGGCTGGCCGTCGTTGTAGTGGCATGCACATATGCAGCTAGGGTTGGTGCAGCAGCATGTGGGATCATAGGAACTTCCTATGTTCACGACCTCCTCATTGCCCCTCTCGCGCTGCATCTGTTGGCGGAGGTTATCATTTTACTCCTTGAGATCTTCAATTTGCGCCTCCAAATCAAAGATTCGGTTCCACAATATATCCACGTGCATCGCAACATGTCGTTCATGGGGAGGATCGATCCAGCAGGTAAAGTTGCATTTTGCCATCTGCTGTGAGGGACGGTTAGTATGGAGGATGTATTAGCAGTAAGTAACATGAACAAAACTATTTACCCCCCCCCAGAGTATGGGCATCGGAAGAAACGTCGTCCGCCATCGAAGGGCCGTCTATGACCGCACGATAAGCGTCCTCCCGTGCGCATTTCGCCACTTAGGTTGGGCACGCTTGTTCGGCACCAACCAATAGTTAGGGCCGAAGTCCTCCCTCCTTTCCAGAAGAAGGTCTTGCTTCGGCGACCCCGGTTGGACTGATCCCTGGGTGTCTGCCATGGTATGTTAGTGTATGATGGAGAAGATTCTTCTTCCTACGGTTGGAAGGATCGAGTGGTCCTTCCGGAGCGTGGGGTGCACATTTTATAGCCCGCGGGGGGAGGCCAAGACCTGACGGGGTAATGTGTTAGGTTGTAGATGACAAGACCTGACGGGGCTGTCTGCTTTGCGCAGAGATAAGACCAAACGGGACACTTTTGCGCAAAGGACAACACTAAAAGAGACAAATTTTGCACAAAGTGACAAGACCGGACAGGCGCTTTTGCGCAGTGACAAGACCACACGGTGCAGCATTGCAGTGACAAGGCTAAAGGAGACAGCCTTGCGCAGTGACATGACAAGACGGGACAACTTTGCGCAGTGACAACTCTGATCGCCTCGCTAGCTTTTCAGAACGAAAAGACATTACTCTGCAAAGAAAAACGTAGAGTGTTATCACGTCGATCTGAAAACCTGGCGAGGGTCAGGGTTGTCCAGTCGATCTGTAATGAGTTGTAAGTAGAAAGGTAAGTGATATTTGTTTAGAGAAAGGTGATTGATAAGCCTTTCGTCGTATTGTTGTTGCTTCTATAATTTTTGTATAATTTTATCCGTTCAGAGAAATGATGATTGATAAGCATATCAGACTAGGTATAACCTTGAGGATGTCGTCCAAGCAAACTCGCAAGGGGCTGAGAACGCTCGTTGTGATTATGAAGATGCACTAAAACATGGAGGATTCGATGTCGGTGCGAATGGTTCTTTCTGGGATTCCACTAGAAGAGGCATACTTGCAATATAGGCTTGCTTTGATGGCTTAGCAGAGACACGGAACCAGAACTACATTAGAGTCCGCGGACAGAAACACGTTACACATAGTCACATGGCATGATGGTTCGCTAATTGCTTTAGTCATCCTCGCCGCTACTACGGTACATCATGCGACACAAGCATCCGGACCATGTAAGTATACATGCCTTTAGGGATGGTAAAAACATGACGGGTAGGACGAGGACTACTACGGAATGACACGTCAGACAATACGATCATGCACGACAAACCGATAATTTGACAAAGAGTGTCCTATTTAACGACGTCGGCGGTCTCGGTCGAAGGAGCCTTTCCTTCCCTTGTTGCCATACTCTCCACGACGGCTGGTGTGACGAAGTCGTCCATGTCTCGCGATTCCATGATGTAAGTGCATCGATAGTGAATATCATAAGAAGGATGTAAATTCTTCATAACTCACGCCGTCGACACTGATTGACGCCGGCGATCAGATACGCCAGGTGGCGGGCTCACCGCGTGAGCCTTTCCTTGCCCTTGTCGCGGACTGCCCACGCCGGGCCGGTATGTCAAGTCGCCCATGTCCCGCGATTCCATGATGTAAGTGCACCGTATAGTGATCTCTAGGCGGCGCTTAGGCCGCTTAGGCGGCGCCAGGCGCTGGCGAACGCCACCGCCGCGATTTGGTGCCGGCGGAGCTCTAGGCGCCGAAGCGCCTAGCCGAGCCGGGCGGTCTCAGCGGTCGCAGCGGCGCGAGGCGGTCCCAGCGGCGCGACGATGGGCGGTCTGGAGCGGTTCGAGGCGGATTCGGCGACCGAGGCGGATCTGGTGGCCCGGCGGAGCATCGCGGGGGAAAAAAAAAGAGAGCGGAAGCGCGGAAGAAAACGAAGAAGCGGAAAACAAGAAAGGTACTCACTTCTCCGTCGCGGTCGAAGCGGTCTGTTGGTCGGCTCGGCTACTCCGTGCGATCGCGGCCGCCACCTCTGGTTCTCCACTTCTCCGTCCGTCTGCCGAGAAGCTCCTCCCTCCCGCCGCCATCGCGGCGTCGCTGCAGCCTCCTCGCCGCCCTGTGTCGCCTCCCTCTCTGGCCTCCCCTGCCTCGCGCTTGTGTGCTCGCCGCAACTTTGCGCCTCGCCTCCCAGCGCCGCCTCGCTTGGTCTCGCCTCCCCGCGCCAAGAATCAACTCTGCGCGCTCGCCGCTTTGCCAGTGTCTTGCAACATGTTGCTGGATGCTGGAGTAGACGAAGACGAGGAGTAGTAGTGTCGGTGCCTCGGTGGTAGCCAGATTAGTCTCTCAAGTGAGCTGTCTTTGCAAGAGTCGGGTGAGCCTGCTACACAAGATGGTCGGCGAGCCTATAGCACAGTAGTCGGCGGTCGGTGATTGCAATGTGATTGTGCTATGCTTTCTCAAATTCTCTGATGTAGTATTACTGTATTAGTAATTACTAATTAGGAGTAGACTAGTAGCAGTAGCACTGAAAAATTATGTATTCATCCCGCTTGCTTAGACCGGTGCTGGAGGCGATAATGCTTGCAATTCTATTCGGCCGCCTAGGCCCCGCCTAGACGCCCTAGGCGCTAGGCGGCCACCCACCGCCCGCCTAGCGCCTAGCGCCTAGGTGAACACTGCCGTATAGTGAAAATCGTAAGAAGGATGTAAATTCTTCATAACTCACGTCGTCGATATGGATTACGCCCGGGCGACTAGATACGCTGCGGGCAAATGCTCACCAAGATGAGCTTTTCCTTGCCCTTGTCGCGAGTATTGGGCTCTTCGGTGCCTCCTCAACAGGTCCCAGACGTAAGGTTTCACACCACGAAGTTCTCGGCCGCACCGAGTAGTTCAAAGATGTATTTGGATGAATGCCCTGTCAGACATCTCCGCCGCCGATCCTTTGGAAGAAGGAGACGCGGAGGAGAGCCATGAGGAGACACGTGGAGGAGAGCCGGCGGGCGGGGGGCGGCGAGGGAGGAGGGCTGGCGGGGACAGGGGCGACGGGAGGAGGGCGTGGCGGGGACGTGGCGTGGGGGAGAGCGCCTGCAGGACGAGGCGTCGCGGAGGAGGAGGGCCGCGGCAGACAAACCGGGCAAGATCGGGCGGCGGGACGAACCGATGGAGTTGGGGAATACGGGGAGAAATGAAGAGGTGCCTGGGCCCAGGGCTTAAGTGGCCACTGTCACGCCACGAAAGCTGGCGTGACAACGGCCACTATCACGCCATGAAAGCTGGCGTGACTATTGCCACGCTAGCACGGCGCGCGGCCGAGGGCTTGCGTGGCAGCTTTGGTCACGCCACCTCTCGTGGCGTGACAGTGTTGTTTTGTCACGCCGTGGGTGGTGGTGTGACCAAAGGGGTCAGAATTGGAAATAAAGTTTGCGAGGGATTAACTTTAAAATATTAATAAAAAAAGGATTAAATAAAAAAATTTGCCAAGAAATTACATTTTGCAACTAGATATGAGAAAGAGACATTGCAACAAAAAAAAACCTTCTTACAACATTAGAGGATGCAGGCTGCAACAATTAAAAAAATGTCTGAAACAAGCCTACCAGAGAAAGAGGCACATGGTTGGTGGCGAGTAGCAGAGCTCGCCGAAGTAGGTTGCGAAGACACAACCGAGGATCCCATGGTCGCGGAGCTCTGGTCGCCATGGCAGATGAGGAGACACAATCGGGTCAAATCACGGCCAGATTGGTGGGCTTCTCGTGTTGGATTCTACTAGAACGAAACCATCATGTAGCTTGAGTGGAGGAGTCCCACCATAACCATGGCTTGGATATGGTAGCTGGAGAGGCGGTGGAGGCTTCAAGGGTGAGGAGCACAAACAATACACGTGTGAAACTGTGAGGGAGAGTGAAGTGTGTAGTGTTTGAACAGGTTTAACCGGATCTAAGGCATGCTAATGGATGAATGGAGACACATTAGGATTCACGTGAATGTAGACGATGGAGACAGCGTCCGATACTATATGTTGAGTCTAGGGATGGCAATTGTGCCCGATTACCCGTGGGTAAATGCCCTAATGGAGCCGGGCATGGGGTGTTTTTTTCACCACGGGCATAAAAAATAGGTGCAATTCTCTGCCCGTTGGGTAAACGTACATGGGTATGGGTGAGCTCCACCCATCCCCGTCTCGCCTGTTTACCGCCAACATACACTAACAGGTGGGCCACACTCCTAAACCCTGGTCACTCTTACTCAGTCACTACTCAATCACTACTCAGTACTCACTCGACTGATCGAGTCCCAACTCCTAGGCTTCCTAGCCGCCAGCCCCCGTCTTCGGTCCTCCTCACCCCCCCACCCCCCCGAACTCTAGACCCAAATCAGCCCCCGTCAGCCCATCCTCCTCCCGGTCGGCTACCGCTTCCATCCACCCCACGGCTGGCTGCCGCCCCTGCCCCTCTCCCCCGAAATCCAGATCCAGATCCTCAGTTCCTCACACCCCTGAAGAATCTAGACCCACCATTATGAGTTAATAGAGTATTTTGGTTATTAATGACAAATCTATTTGTGAGACTAATACTTCTATTGTTAAACCTATTATTTAGTCTCAGTTGGATAAAAATGTGAAAATCATTGAGGTATACATTCGACATCATATTCTTATATCTTGTTGCATTCCTTAGATCCAAAATATAGCACTACTACAAAAAGGCTAATATTGGACGCCCCATCACAGACGGTTGCCCAAACCCGTCTGTATTACATGCATTCACAGACGGTTTTGGTTTTGCAACCGTCTGTGTTACTAGCTACGCTAAAAACCGTCTGTGAAGTGGTAATATCACAGACGATTCATGTTGAAAACCGTCTGTGAAGTATCACAGACGGTTCTGAATAAGAACCGTCTGTGATATTACTTAGTATCACAAATGGTTTTCAAAAATAACCGTCTGTGATACTTCACAGATGGTTTTAATAATGAACCATCTGTGATATGAGACCATATCACAGATGGTTCTATTGTGGTACCGTCTATGATAAGTATCACTGACGATTCCATAATAGAACCGACTGTGATAAGTCTCTTTATTAGTAGGAGCCCGCTAGGGTTTGCGCTAACTCGTCACTCCCTAGCGGCCATACTCTCGTCCGTTCCCCTCCCCAATGCCGCCATTCTTCCCGTCGCCGACAATAAGAGTGTCTTTTGCAGTGTCACCATTGTGCCACAACTACAGTGACGCTGCGCGCCTTCCCCTCTTCCTCCTCCCCCCGGCGTGCGCGACCCCGGCTACCTCTTCCACAGATCTATCACCTATTGGTTTGTGCTGTTGGTATTCATGTGAACCGAGCTCCTCCTCCCTCTTGCCACCAGCTCCCACACCTCCGAATCAAGCTCCCAGTCCTCTCTAGCTGCGCCGCCGGCCCTGGCTCCTCCTCCCTACGCCGCAGCTCCAGCTCATCCTCCATCTCACCGCCGGCTCGTTGCGCTACCTCGGACCTCCCTCGCACCTCCAACCTCTCCAGCTCTCCCACTAACGCGTAAGTCACCTTCTTGTCTTGTTGATGTTATCTGGTTGTTGGTTGATACTGATGGTGATGGCCATTGGCCAGAGCCCAGATGCTAAATGTGTAATCTATACATGCATGAATAGAAGTGCATGCATCATTGCAGAGAAGTGTAAATGTGTAATACATACATGTAGAGAGAAGTAGAGAAATGAATGCAATGATTGTGCACTTGTGCTGATTGCTAATTGATGAATGAGTGAATTCAGAAGTGTAAGTGTTGTCTGCTATTGAAGTATTCAGAAGTGTCAAGTGTTGTCTCTTCTATTGATATGTATGGGTTGTTGATATGTTATGACTTATTGGGTTGTTGATATGTATAGGCTGTTGATATGTTATATTGTTATGAGTTATGACTTATTCAGAAGTGTCAAGTGTTGTCTGCTATTGATAGTGGAAACTTGCTTGGTGAACCATGGGTTGTTGATATGTATGATTGATGATTTGCAAAAATAGATGTATAAAATGTGTGATATGTATGTTATGACTTATTGTTGATTTGTCATTTTGTTAAGATGTCATCCGTTACGTCCTACCATTCCATTCCTATTCTCTTCTCTATAAAGTCTCCAAGCAGTGGCTGCTTGTGCCTTTAAAACCGACATCATATAGATATTATACATATATTGTTCTAAGTCCCTCGACCACTTTGGGTCGTCGCGCATGAGGAGGAGAGATAGCGACCACGGGCAATTTCATCGAGCTCGTGCAAGTTTAAAATCAATGTTTGCCAGAGAGCGCCAGACATCCAATTACTTGGTTAATACGTGATGCCATTTTCGGCCGAGTACCGCTAAGAAAGTGACGGGACGAGAGGTGCATCCGACCGAAGTGGCATCATGTATCAAGAACTGTAATGATGTCCTAACGCCTCCTAGCAATGATTTTAAACTTGCAGGCTCGATGAAGTTGCCCGTGGTTGTCGCCTCGCCCTCCTCATGTTATGCGGACGCACTTCCTAAACCGGGCCGAGGACTAAGAATATATATATATATATATATATATATATATATATATATATATATATATATATATATATATATATGATGCCGATTTTAAAGGCACAAGCAAGCCATCGCTGGTGGCTTTATAGAGAAAGTCATCACATGCATTTTTCAAACCACAAACCTTCGTGATATATCAATCATCACAGACGGTTTGTGACTGAAACCGTCTGTGATATGTAAGTCATCATAGACGGTTTCAGCTAAAAACCGTACATGATAGTTGCATATCACAGACGGTTCTCGGTTAATAATCATCTGTGATAGTATGCATCACAGACGATTTGAAAACCGTCTGTGATGACCTCATGTCATCACTGACCCATAATCTCAGACGGCTCACGAAACCGTCTGTGATGACGTTTTTGAACCATGTGTGAAGACCTTTTCTGTAGTAGTGTAGGTTGTACTCCACTAAAAGTCTAACTTGAATATGTGCATATGTTTTTATTACACATTCATGTATGCACACATTTAGGGGGAGTTCACTCTATGTTTTGTGGTTTCATTAGTATTGATCTATATTTATTTATCCACATATATTAAGGTTCTTTACTTTGAAATATATCAAATGAGTATACAAAACTTGTGTAGTTTATATATACTCATATGTCTTTATATTCAATTATTCGCAATTGTGATGGTTGTCATCATTTACCAAAGAGGGGAAGATTAGAGTATCTTGACCCACCAATATGAGTTAATGGTATGTTTTGGTAATTAATAACAATCATGTTGTGGGACTAATATTTTTCATGAGTTGGATGAATAGGTTATGTCCTATGATGATAGAGACTTTGGATGACATCGTGAGTTGATCGTCATTAAGTCAAGGTTCAAAAGAAGATGCATCATGTGTTGATGTGTATCAAGAGCTTGGAGTAAAGGATGCATTATGTATTGATGTGTATCAAGATCTCGAAGAGGGGATGATCATGAGTTGATCACCAAGTCAAGAGAAGACCCATCATGTGTTGATAGAGGTCAAGTGAAAGAGTGCATCATGGGTTGATGCACATTCAAGACAAAGATTCCAAAGTAAAGAAGATCATCATGTGTTGATAATATTCAAGTCAAGAGCTTGGAATAACGGATGCATCATGGGTTGATGCATATCAAAGTCAAGGATCCGGACTTGAAGTGAAGATGTGCGTCATCAAGCTTCAAGTTTTTTGTGCAAGGCAAAGGTATGACTAGCTAGGGCTAAGGATATGTTCCTAATTTTTTACTAGTCTTAGTGTTTGGATGAAAGACCAGATTGCTAGTATAGATTTGCCGTACTATTAAGAGGGGTGTTGACTAGTAGCTTGAGAGTGTCATGTGTTGATAGCTCGTTGTGCTTGCTCTAGCTCTTGTTAGCATGTTGCCAATATTTGTGAATGTGTTTTGCAAATAGCTGAGGCTCATGCGTAATCCTTATAGCATGTGAATTTAGTTTGCGAATATGTTTTGCAAATGGTTTAAATCTATGTACCTTATTATTTGTGGCATTGATTTTAATAGTCGGAAAATGTGTTTTACAACTTGTTAAGAATCTTGCCTTCATCGCTTGATTGCATCGCGCATTAATTAGCAAATGTGTTTTGCAAATTGAGTTGAAGCGAGATGTGAAATCTGTTTTTAGCTTTGTTGGTAGTGTGCAGTCTGACCGGCCATGTCAGCCGGTCTGACCGCCATATGTTGGCCGGTCTAACTGGTCACTCACTAGTTAGCGGTATGACTACGTTTGTTCAGCGGTATTATCGCAAGGCAGTAGTACCGATCTTTTGTTGACGGTTTGTATTTTTCAGAGAATGTGTTTTTCTGTTTTGGCTTACTCCTTTATGGAGCGGTCTGACCGCCTCTCTGGCGGTCTGACTGGTTTGGTTCGGTCTGACCAGCCATTGGTTGGCGGTCAGACCGGATATTGTGCCAAAAACATCGTCCCTAACCTTTTGCGAATCTCTAAGCTGAAAATAGGACTGTGGTGGATGCTTCGAACAAAAACAAGTGGGTCAACGACATACGCCATGCCATCCTTCCGCCCATGCTCCACTAGCCTCACCGGTGCTACTAGTGGCGGGCACTTAGGATCAAGTCACTCGGCGTTTCGCAGACTATGGAACCAGGGCCGTTCCTGATATTTTAGAGGCCCTGGGGCGAAACAAAATGGGAGACCCTTTATTCTAATATAAACAAATAGTAATACTTTTATATCAACTGCAAAGCTATTCAATACATTAAAAAGATACAAACTACTCATAGAAAGCAATTTCTTCTAACATTTCTAGATGCAAAGTCATTGATAATAGTATACACGTTAATGTGATCTAACATATCCTTTTCAATGCATAAAGTGGTCAGACCATTCAACCTTTCTTGTGATATTGATGACCTCAACTAGTTTTTCAATAACTTCAACTTTGAAAAGCTTCTTTCAGTTGATGCTACAGTCAGGTACAGTACATAAGATTCGATAAGCAATCGAAACATTTGGATAACAATCTACATTTCTAATAAACTAAAAAAATCTCAATAGCAGACATTGTCACATGGCAAAGTCATTTGCAACACTCTTAATTCAGAGAAAAGAGATGTATCAGGATACCCATCCCTACACTCTTAACCACAATCTAGTTAGTAGTTATACAACCCTGCAGAGCAATAGAGCATATATAGGATATACAGTTATGCATATCCGTATATGTAGTATGATGTATCAGGATCGGGTGGCCCTTGGCTCTGATGGACCCTGGGCGGTCGCCCCTGCCGACCCTCCATCAGGAATAGCCCTGTATGGAACCTACTCAACAAGGTCAACTTACAGGCTATAGTGCCAAGGTGCAGCAATGGTATCTTATTGTGGCACCATCTGGAAATCCGGGACACCCTCCAAATGCATGTTCTTCGCCTGGCTAGCGGTTCACCACGGACGTCTCCTCACGGCTGACAAGCTTCTAGTGCGACAATGGCCCAATATAACTATTTCTGTCCACTTTGCTATAGATGCCTCGAGACAACGTATCACCTGCTCTCCAATGTGCCTATTCATGTCGGGTCTAGGCCGCTCTAGCGCAATGTGTTAACGAACTAGCTTTGTCATCAAATTCAACCAGCACAACCATATATAGTACAACGGTGGATTGATGGCGTCGGTCAAGCTAGCATGGATACCAGGAGGAAGGGCTTACACTCCATTCTGGCAACCATGTGGAAGTTATGGAAGGAGCGCAATGGCCGCATTTTTCAACAGCAGCACAAGGACGCAGATCAGCTAATGTGAGAGAAAAGTTACTCTTAGCTTCTGGATCCAGGTGGGTGCAAAAAAAAATGTCCAATATGTAGTCCACCGGCCTACCGACAGGTGGTCGGTTTGTACATTTATTTTTCTCTCCTGTTTCTCTTTTCTTGCCTGTACAGTTCTTTGTGCTTAATGAAATGAAATGGCAGCTCTCCTGTCATTTGCACAACAAAACAAAACCTGATTCGGTCTAGTTTTTTTTCTTCCTTTTTAAACCAAGAGTTTTATATTGCATTACTCGGCAGGAATACAGTCATTTATTTATTGTTTAAGTGGTTATTTTAACTGGCTATCAAGCTTTATTTGAAATTGACATAGTTCGACTTAAAATCATTTTGTTTATTATTTAAGTGGTTATTTTAAAAGCGAGCTAACAAGCTACTATCAAGCTGAGCCTTATTAATATGTTTTCATTTCAAATTGACCCATTTTAATTTTAATCAATTAACTAGTGTAATCGAATCAATTTTGATTCGAGCCTATAACGAGCTTTTTTGCCAGCCTATTATGTAAACACTCAGTCCGGTTGGCAATAACTACTGGTTCAAAAATGCATTGGCGAGGCCAGATCAGCTGGTTGAACCACCTGCAGAAGCTCTTCGTAACCAAACAGCAGTATAACCTGCAGAGGCCAGACTCCAAGCTGGTCTTCCCTGAGGTAGTTTCTATGGACGACCTGTGGATTTTGAACTAAATAATATTATCTTGGTCAAAAGAATGCTGAATCTGATCCATAGCGAGTAATAACTAATATCTGATCCGCAGTTGCTTTGAACGGAAAATCCATGTTCAGTGCATATACCGTAAAGTTCCGGATGAACGTGAACTTGCTGTATAATTGAAGAAATGGGCAGCATGCTTTCTTCGACAAGGGAGAACATGGAAACTGTAAAAGTCCTTTTTCGCACTATCATGGACGAATCAAAGGTGTCAAGGGGAGGTCGAGAAGTACATCACGTTTGATTGTTACTTTCGGCCATGTCTGCGTGTACATACCGTTGGATAAATTTTACCGGCAAGTTACTGCACGGCAACAGCCACGCAAATGCACACCGACAACTTCATCTGACGACCTTGTTGAATACTTGCCATCAGTCAGTGTTCTTCTAAGTTAAATGCATGTCCATATACACCCATTCATCCATCATGAATAGATGAATACAATATTCAGGACCACACATCTCATACAGGATCACATTGCACATGAACTACACACACCTTAACTAAGCCAAAACGGCAGCTTAAGACTACAGAACCAGCAACAACTGAAAGCTCTAATGACATGGTCAGACTTAGCTCCTCGTTACCAAAAAAATGAAGCTAATAAATTCTATCACGGCTGGGTACGCCGGGCCTCTCAACTCTCAGGTCAACTCTACTTCCGAACGGACCGTCATGCTGATTTCTGAAGGAGCTCGGACTAACAGAAGCGACCCCACACGCACACACATTATGGTTGACTGACTGCTTGAGTGCGTGTACAGAAACTTTTTGCATTCCAGCCAGGAGCACTGTACATTCTATCAGATCCTATTCTTGTACTTGCAGAAACCGGCAACGATTCAAACAAGGAATTTCATAAGGAATCTGGCATGTAAGAACTATCTCAGCTTCGAGTAGATCTGATCCGGTTCAATGGGTTCTGCTCTGCTTCCAGTATTGATAAAATATGAGGCATTGACATGCCGCCCGAGACAACTATCTCTGAAGCAACATGAAACAAAAACAAAAAAACAAAATTTGTCAGTCATTTAAATTATATGGACCAAGACGCAAATATAAATACAGAAAAAAAAAAGATGAGCATACCAATGCCTTCACGAACAGATAAGTTTGGTCTAATCACATCACTCGAGTTAACCAGAAATACGTCCCCAATATAGAGATGATTGGTTGGAATATATACACAGTACATCTCTTCCTCACTAGAATAACTCTGAGAAATAAGAAAGGAAATGCATCATCAATACAAATTTTGTACATTTGCTTCCTTGGCCAAAAGTATGCAACTGATGAATTCAAGGTGCAAGACCAAGATGGATAAAAGAGACAATATCCAACTAGAACAGTACAACATGTTTGGGAATCAAATGCGCAAAATGAAACTAGGCATTTAACTCCGTGACAGACTAACAGTTTAGTTAGGACTTAGGATTGTATATTGGGTTTTCCAATTCACAAAGCTACTGATAACACTTGAGATGACCAGTTGGTATTTGGTACTAACACAAATCGGGAGAATTGCCAAAGTCCTGTGCACTTCCATATGACTTTCCCAGGTAAATTCTACAGTTTACAACATCAGCACTCAACACACGAAATAACATTGGAATGTTGGGAATCTCTAATTTCAGACTCTACTCCAAAATAACAGTATTACAGCACCCAAACATTATTTAACAGAATTCCACCCCTTGGACTAACTTTTCCATTGCAATTAACAAGATTAATAAATTCTTATTATTATACTTTACCTTATTTTCAGTAATTTCTTCCAATATACCCAAACATCCCCATCCCCCCCCCTCCCCCTCTTACACATTCCTACTCCTCAGACAAACCTGTAGTGCCTGCCCTACTTGCCACATGGCACCCTCCATACTGCTGCTGCCACTAAAACCACCACATGTCTTGCCTAAATTGCAGCCAAACCTCCTGCCATCACATGTGAACTTCATGTGGCTATCCACTGTATCACACACGGTCACCACACCTCAGGCTACCGCATGTGGCAAGTCCATCCCATATGTCACACACCACCGAACACAGCTACCCTCCTCTCAGTTCGCTCCCTTGTGACTACCAGAGTAACACCCCGTCCTTCCACAGGCACCTAGGATGCTACTACTACTACTACAAGTATACCTTAATATAATCAATGCCACAATCAATTTCCAGCAAGCAATACATTGCAGTAAATTGAATCTTTTTAAGGATCCTAGAAAGGCGAAACAAGTCATATAACTAAGCAAAAGTTAATGGTGAAGCTAGAAAGCAATAACTTAAGTAAAAAAAATCATTTAACACTAACTATCAAGCATTCAAGCAGCTAATCATTACTAAAACTTCCATTGAATCCATGATAACAAAAGCATCAAGGTTCCATTATGACAATCAACTAAATAACACAGTTTAAGGAACAATTCCACTTTCTTGTCCAACGGATAACAACTAAGTTATGCATATGATAAAATAAGGTGGCAATGAATGTGTGCTTATGATATCTACTCCCGCACCCCATCAAGCAAACCAATCTTTCTCCAACACCGCACCTGGAATGGGGGGAAAGAAGGGTGAGATTAAATCTCACCAAGCAATGGTCATGAAACAAACATACCTTGCATGAAGTGGATTATTAACCTTCATTTAAATCAATCAAAACCAACTTCAATTATTTCACACATTTAATTCCAATAACTGCAATTGATAACATTGTAATGATGCGAAATATGCAATTATGTCATGAACATCAAGAGCACTTAGGATAGTCATAAGAATTTTGCACCGTTCGTAGCACAAATACACTCCATGGTACCGGTACAAGGTTACAGCTAATTGCGGCAATCTAGACTTTTACTCCATATGCATTCATATGCAATAACATGACCGCAATTCATGATGCACATTCACCATAATCGACTACTCCAAACTCAACTCCAATTAGCGCTTATGAGTACTTGCAATAAAAAAAACATACACTTCTCAACATAAGCATCAACATATGTAAAGATAATCCACAACGTGAAAACAACATTCAAAACCCATGAATGATAAACAACAATAACTCATCATGATCCGCAAAGCTTAGAACTTCAACAACACATATTATTTGCAATTAAACAACTTTTAATTATAAGAGACTACTAAGTATGGGAGCTCCATAATGGATAACATACCACAACGTAAGTTGCCTTAACTGTAAAGGGGAACTTGAGAATTTGACGAACGTTAATCAACCTTGATGCGGGGTACTAGGACTTGGTACCACAAATGATACAATACCTCAAAACACTTACCAACACATAGAAATATTAAATTACACGCTCATACGTTCTAACACGTTGTTGCTCATTTCCCCAAACTGATTGGTTTGTTGCCCAGTATTCCAGAATGCAAAACCGGCACTCTAGATGCTTAAACAAGGAAACAAATTTTGTATTCAATAACTAGACTTAAAAACCTATTTTTAATAGTTGGACATATTTTTAATACCAGGCTAACTAACAACTCAAACAACACTCCAATGCTTTTCCCTAGTACAGCGGGCTTCATAATTTTGTATCTATTTTACACACACCAAAAACAGTAAATCAAGACACTCTGGACATCTACGCAAATTATCTACAGTATTGCAATTAACACCAAAAAATTAATTCTATCATCTACAAAGGGTAATTCACATCACAGTATGACTGCTGCTGCTGCTGCTGCAACTAACAGAGTATTCCAGAATAGCAACCTTTGGGAATTCATAGAAAAACATATCTTAACAAATTGAGTGACTGAGCACTCTATGGGAAACCATATAGAGTTATATACACATCTTTAGTAATTTGCATAACACAATTCGGTAACATTAATTTCTAGTAATTTTGTGTAGATGTCCAGAGTGTTTTGATTCACTGTTTTTTGTGGTGTGTAAAAATAGATACAAAATTGTGAAGTCCGTTGTACTGGGGAAAATTGAGGAGTGCTGAGTATTGTTTTGAGAAGCTAGTCAGCTTGATATTAAAAAGATGCCCAACTATGAAAGATAGGTTTTTAAGTCTAGTTATTGAATATGAAGTTTGGTTTCTTGTTTAAGCATCTACAGTGCCAGGTTTGCACTCTGGTGGGACAGCAAGCCAATCAGTTTGGGGAAAGGGGGCAACGATGTGTTAGAACGTATGAGCGTGTGAATCAAGTATTGTATATATGTGTTGGTAAGTGTTTTGAGGTATTGTATCACTTGTGTTACCAGGTCCTAGTGCTTCGCGTCAAGGTTGATTGACATCTAACAAGTTCTCCTTCACGGTTAAGGCAAGTAATGTTGTGGTGTACAATTCGTTATGAAACCCCGTACTTAGTGGTCTTTATTATAATTATAAATTGTTTAATTACAAATATTATGTGTTGCTAAGGTTCCAAACTTTTCACATCATATTGAATTATCGATGCTTATCGTTCATGGGTGATGAAGTGTTGTTGCTACCACATTATGGATTATCTTGCCATGTCTTGATGCTTAAATTAAGAAATGTATATTTTCTTATTGCAAGCACTCATAACTGCTAATTGGAGTAAATTTGAAGTCAATTATGATGAATGTGCATCATGAATTGCATTCATATCATTGCATATGCATGCATGTGGAGTTGAAGGCCAGTTTGCCACAATTAGCTATAACATTGAATTGGTACCAGTACCATAGAGTGTTTTAGTGCCAGGATGATGTGATCTTATGACTAGTCCTACATGCTCTTGGTGTTCATAGCATAATTACATATTTGGCGTCATTATAATGTTTGGAGTTGTTGGAATTAAAGATGAGAAAAAATTGATGTTGGTTTGTTTGATTTAAATAAAAGCTAGTAATCCACAACACGTAAGGTATGTTTGTTTCATAACCGTTGTTTGCTGAGATTTAAATCTCACCTTTTTTTCCATTCCAGCTGCGGTGTTGGAGAGAGATCGACGTGCATGATGGGGAACGGGAGTAGATATAACAAGCATACATAAAACACCATCTTGGTTATCGTTTACTTCATTCAGTCACTTCCGTTGAGCAAGAAAGTGGAGTTGTTTCTTATTTAAACCTTGCTATTTAGTTGTTAGTTGTAATGGAACCTTGATACTTTTGTTATTATGGATTTATTTGAGTTTGTGGTATTAATTAAATGCTGGAATCCCTGATAAAGTGATAATACTGTTAAATGATTCCTTTTAGTTAAGATATTGCTTTTAGTTTATCTTGTAACCATTGCTTAGTTATATAAATTAAAAGTTCAATTTATTGCAATGTACACCTATAGAAATCATTTGTAATATTGAGTACAACGATGCCCATGGAAGGCCAGGTTGTTACAACCACTCCCTGTACAGCTACCACCCCATGCACATCTACAAGCCTCCTAGTCCTACGGTTGTCCCTCCAGCATGCCGTCCTCCACTGCCACCACAGTCACAAGCTGCTACTTTCAGATCGCCAAGCTCGTGGCCAAAACAGACCCACAGGGCCACACCTACACACTCCCAGCAATGCAGCCCTTTGCAGCACATGCACTCATCAAGGGGAATTTTAGACTTTTGACAAACAAATTGTAACCTTGGAGTGTGACTTAGCAGATTTCTTCTATTTTATCTTGTTTTGCAGGGAAAATTTGAAATAAACAGCTTCGGCATGAATATGGAATATGGATGAAATTGACTTTATGACATTTATCATTAGTATCAATCTTAAACAAAATGTTGATCACATCACCAAAAAAGTGGGGCAACATCTCAATGGTGAAAAATTACACAAATGGAAGTCATGAAAATTAAGTATGCTAATACGAAATAAAGGGCCAGCAATACAGCTGTTATAGTGATGTCACTCAAACCTGAAGTAGAACTTCTGAAGTGATAAATCCAAATGCATATTCGCCAATTCTAGGGTGCCTTATGATGACCACTTCCTTGAATGCATGCTTGTTTTGATCTGCATTAAAATCATATTAGCTATTGACAGTTGAATTATGATTTATAGAACCGCCGAAGGTAATGAATATAACCAGGTGAAATGGCAGCACTGATTTGCTTAGATGCATTGTAAATATGGCGAACAAATGGCATGCGCTTTATAAACCACTCTCCCAGACCAAGAATAGATGCCCCCACCCAAGATGACATGAACACTCCGACCACAAAAATGAACCATATTGAAGTTACAAAACCAAGTCCTGCAAAAAAAGGTGAAAAATCATCTTCAGAATCTAGTGCAAATCTATACTTCTATCATGAGAATTCCCCGAAAAAGGTGCTGACTGTAGAGAGAAAAAAGCATAAAATAGTGGATTCTCAAAACAAGCTAAAGGAGAATGAATTTGCACAGGACGCTCTCCAAGTAGGTGATGAACTTGGAGAAATATACTCTGAATGTGTTTGGCAAACAGAGACAAGGAAAGATACTAGTAGTAACACAAGAGGACAGAGATTGGAAATCAAGTTCGAGGAAGAGCTTTAGTCCATCATGAGATTAAGAAAAATCAGCATCAGATATTTAAACTGCAAGACACTACTAGTTAGGGGTGCTAATGGGTTGGGTTCTTGATTGGGCTGGCTTTGGATGAGTGACAACGGGTTGAAAGCGCCAATGGGTTGGGTTGGGCTTCCTCAAAGAAAGGATTGGGTTGGGGTGGGGTGGGTTCAGAAATCTTGGTTGAGAACGGGTTGAACCCATGGGTGTTGCAATCATTCACCGCTTACTCCATGGATCCACCCAATCTCACCCCCCCCCCCCCCAAAACCTTCACCACCCCATCCCTCAGCTTCATCCTCCATCCCAGAACTAGAACTACCCTTTCAATCCTTGAACATCACACTGCCAACAATTGCACTTCAAGGCAAAATATTGTAATTCAGCAGCAACAATTACAGATTAGTTCTCAACAGCCAGTTCCAATGGTGATTTATGGTAGATGGATGACTCAGTTGGCTGAATTGCCTGGTGAAGCATTACTAAACAAGGATATTCAAGCAATGAACATGAACATTCAAGAACACACTCAATATTTAACTGAGGCACAATTTCCATTGACTGCACTGTTGGGGGGTCACTATTGACAATACCGCTGACGCAAGCCAACAGCAGAGAACAGGAAAGGAGGGAGATTTTTCTAGAGGCCTTTCAATACTTGCCCATGCTGGCCATCACCAACTACAATTGAGTGCATCATCCTTGAGTCACGGAAGAAATCAAGAATTCAGACTCAAGCCAACAGCAAAAGAATTCTAGATCCAAGAGAGAGGGATCCCCAATTGACGCAGCAGAGCACAAGGCGGCCTCGTCAGCGCAGCAGAGGATGGCCGCCGGCTGGATGGATGGGATGGGTTGAACCTATACTGAGGAAATTGGGTTGGGTTGGGTTGGAGTTGGAGTTGTATACAGTATATGGGTTGGGTTTTAGAGGTGGAGCAGTGAGCTGGGTTGGGTTGAATTGATGTGCTGCATTGAAGTGGGTTGGGGTGGGTTTGGGTTGGGTTTCAACCCATTAGCAGGCCTACTACTAGTAACAAAATAGCATTCTAATGTCCTCAGTGTTAGATTTTGGAGAGGAGGAGAAGAGATATTTTTGCTATTCACAACTGTGCAGCTTATTCATTATTGAGAAGGAAGATATATATACTCCTGAGTATAGTTACTCCCACCTCTGGTATACCACCTAAAAGAACTTCACATACTCCTTTATCACTTTGGGTATACTCATATAATAATTATAAGATACTCCAATATGAACCATACGAAAAATTTGCAATAGTCCATAGTTTTTAGCATATTTTGTAAATACCTTCATATTCGCATATAAAAAGGAGAGTGTCTTGTGGGCTACATAGGCCACGTGGGCTAAGAGAGATTACTAATATGTACAAGACTCTTAACACTCACGGTGTCAAAGCCAAGCCTTGACCGAAGATTGTAATCGTGTTGAGCAGGGAACGCTGGCCAGTGTCGCCGGCTAGGCGTCGTGATTGGTAGCCGAAGGAAGCAGGTGCAAGAGGTAGATGACGCCGGGATAGAAGAGAAGCAGTAGGTAGAGATACAGAACAGAGGAAGGAAAGATTTAATAAGTTTCTACTTGCCTTCATTAGCTGATTCGGCCGACCTTTTATCTACAGGCAAACGGCCCCTAATAATATCTATCAAACTTTCTATTCGTAATACAAACTGAACCCTACTTTCCTAATGCAAAATCTAATTTCCTAATGCAATCTATTGTATCCTACTGGGACTTCATGCCAATTAGAACTCCACGCCAAGACGTTGTTGCGTTCTCGATGTCAAGCGAACGCCGACACTTAATAACTCCCCGAAACAAATTTCGCCCTTGAGCCGAAAGAAGGAAAATGTCGCTTGAAGTCGTCGGCTGCAACCCAAGATGTCTCGGTGTCGGAGAGACCGTTCCATTGAACCAATAATTCCCAAACGCTGCGGGCCAGGCAAGAGTGCACCACCTGCCTTGGCGTGGGTGTGAGATGGCTATGCTAGAGCCCAGGCAATGGTGGTGTACTGTCGGGTGGCGATCCATGGAATGGCTTGAGTAGACCTATGTGAAAGACGTCATGGATCCGAGCACGTGCGGGAAGCTCCAACTTATACACCACTATACCAATCCGAGCTAGAAGCTTGTAAGGCCCATAGAAGCGAGGCGCCAGCTTGTGGCCGCTGAACGGTGCTGTAGGCGAAGCCAAACCCATTGGCCGATCTCAAATTGCACCGAACGATGCTTTGCGTCGTAATGCCGCTTGTAATACTGCTAAGCCAGGAGCAGGCGGTCGTGGACATCAGCCAGCAGCTGATCGCGGTTCGCAAGGAGCTGGTCCATTGCTATCACACAGGCGGTGCCGTCGTATGGTTGGAGTGACGGGGGATCGCGGCCATAGACCACCTTTAAGGGCGTATCGCGCATGGAGGACTAGAAGGACGTGTTATAGCAGTACTCAGCCCATGAGAGCTAGCGCATCCACTGACGAGGGCGGTCGCCGGTGAGGCGGCGCAAGTACACCACGATGATCTTATTCACCGCTTCGGTTTGGCCATCTGATTGCGGGTGAAAAGCGAGCTTGACGCGGCCCAAGTGAAAGAGCTACGTCCAGAAGTGGCTGGTGAAGATCGGATCCTGGTCGCTAACGATGGAACAAGGAAAACCATGGAGCCAAACCACCTCATCAAAGAAGATGCAGGCCACAGACTCCGCTATGTATGGATGTGATAGCGGCACAAAGTGGGCATACTTGGAGAAGCGGTCGATGACGGTGAGGATGACAGATTTCACGTTTGCGCGAGGGAGGCCTTCAATGAAATCCAAGGAGATATCCTCCCAGATGCGAGAGGGTACCTCCAAAGGCTGAAGCAATCTGGCCGGTTGTAGTTGCTGCACTTTGTTCTTTTGGCAGACCACACAGTTACGGACAAAGTCCTGTATGGCCCATTTCATCTATTGTGTGTAGAAATTTGCCCGGAAGCGAGAGAGCGTCTTTTGGACACCCTTGTGGCCGGCTATGTGCACAGTCTCCAAGATGGAGTCGAGCCAGTGCGACGATGGCAGAAGATAGACTTTATGTGCGTACATCACTAGTCCATCTGTTACGTGCATGGCTCGGATAGCTGCCCGGCCTCAATCTGTGCTGTGCTCTGGTGGAAGCCAAGACGGACGTCCCGATGGCTGCCTTGCAAAGATCCTCGAAGATGGTGAAGGTGGGGGTTAATATCGCATGTAGAGAGGCAGATTCAGCGTCACGGTGTGACAAGGCGTCGGCCACCACGTTTTGCTTGCCCGGCTTGTAATCCACACGGAAATCATAGCCGAGGAGCTTGCTGACAAAATGATGTTGCGGGTGTTAAGGGTAGTAGTGTAATAGTCATGTTAGTGTAATAGTCATGTCGGGATAGTAATGTAATTGTAGTCTAGCTAGGGTTTCTATTCTAGAGTTTCACTTCTACACTATATATAGCCCCTTGGGCTCTTGCAATACATTCAAGAATTCAGCCCCTATTCTTCTAATCTCTCCTAAAATCTAACATTGTATCAGAGCCTAGATCCAAACTTTAGCCTCCATCTTCTTCATTTTGCCGCCTCGGAGGAGCAATCTCCACTCCCAGGCAAGACTTAATCTCGTTAGCATATGTAGTTTCTTAATATCAAGTAGCAACACCGATATCACTAGCAACCTTGGTCAAGATCTTCGAGCTAGCGCCTCATGAGTCTCGGCCTTCATTTCTTCAAGTAGCAAAGATCAAGACCGCCAATCGCCTTGTAGTCCAAATCCACAACGATCAACAACCAGATCATTCACCGCCTGTCGCAGCCTCATTTGATTCGCATGAGCGGATCGCCCTCTCGTCGCCGCCTCATCCGGATCTGCTACGGCGCGCCTCCGCCGCCTCGTCTTCATCGACTCCTCGCTTGCAGCTCGCGGATCCACGCCAGACGTCTCCTCGAAGCTCCGGATCTGCGCCACGCTTGAGGATCCGCGCCATCGCCTCCTCGAGTTCGTCGGCAGAGAGATCCCCGAGCTCGCCATCCATGGACAAGTCGGTCCTCTGCGCACCAAGCTTCAACTCCATCATCGACTCTGCCGCCAGATCCGGGTGGGATCTAGCCATCCTCATCGCGGAGCTCGCTTTCACCATCACCGACCAGACGGTTGGTCTCCGCCGTCGCCATCGCCGCTTAGGCGTTATAGCCGATCGGATTCGACCAGATCCAGCCACGACATCATCTCCTCTAACCAGATCCGGACGGAGTTGGCCGGGCACGAGCCGCTGAGCGGCGCATCTTTCCTCCGCCGAGCAGATCTTCCCGAGCTCGAGCGGCGATCTTCCCCGTAAATCTTCCCGAGCTCGAAGCAACCTCTCCCGAGCAACCCACTGCAAATCCAAGCCGGATTCAAGAGGCGCTAGACTAATCCACACTCGGTCAGACTCGGTGTCGCTGCTCACGCTGAATTTGCACTTCATCCACGCCAATCCTCCGCTCCAAAGATCTCACAATGGGATCCAAAGCTCGCCCTCGCCGATCCGGTTGGTTTCAGAGCTCCTCCGCCGCCACCGCCCTCCCAGTCAGTAGCGCCATCGACCTCCTTAGCACTCGCCGGCGAGCCGCTTCATGCCTTCGCTTCGCCCGGCTAGAGCTACAACCGCCACCGACCTCATCCTCTTGACCTCTTCTCGGCGCTCATTGCTTGGCTCTCCGAGTTCTCGTCCGCAAGCTCGGTGTTGCTTTGGAGCTCCTCGTCTCACCGACCACCTTCTACGGCGTCGTTGGCTCATCTTCACCAAAATCAACACCGCCAACTCATCTTCGCGGATTTTGGCGTCCACCCCATTTTGGGAGATCATCCGCCTATCTCGCGCTTCGCCGTCGCCGGGTTATCTCCATCACCACTCGTTGGCCGCCATCTTCTTGCTTTTGTTGTCGCCGCGCCATCTTCATCTCCAAGCTCTTACTCAGTTGCTCTTCTTGCTAGCGGGTGTTGAGGTGCTCTGCTTTGTTGTTGTCTTTGGTTGGTTGTCAGGTCGATGTGTGCTTTTGCCTCACTACTGCTAGTATCTGCTGCTTGTATGTTGTTGCTAGTATCTGCTACTGCTAGTATCTTTAGTCTATTTCCTTTGGTTTCCATCGAGTCCATCCAAGTCCGTTACATATCTCTTTGAGTTCGTCGAAGTCGTGCTAGTTCATCATATCCTTTGTCGATCAGCTGATTGCTTTTTTCTTTTTCGGGTTGCCTCGGTCCGTCCATTGGATCGAGTGTGGTCATCCCATCATCGTTGTTGATACAACTTTGCCCTCTTGATCCTCTCTTGTAGCCATTTTGCTACACGTCTTCGCATCATTACGACTTTTGACCAATGGCCTTCTTTGTCGTTATCATCAATTGTTTCTCCGTCAGGCGCCAGATTCGACACTGTCACCTCACATCTTGGGTGGGCGGATCTGGTCCGTCGTCTTTGTTTTTGTCGGGCGCCAGATTCGACACCGTCACCTCACATCTTGGGTAGGCGGATCTGGTCCGTCGCCTTTGCCTTCGTCGAGTGCTAGATTCGACACCGTCACCTCACTTCTTGGGTGGGCGGATCTGGTTCACTTCTTCATCTCTATCTCTCTTCATCGGCTTGATTTGACATATCTTTCTATTCCTATCGGTATCTCCAAATCAAAACATTCGTGTGTGAAGAGCCGAAGGACAATTTTTGTTCAAGAGTTGCATGCTTCGACGACGTCTTCAAGCCCGGACTTCGGATTTATCTTTTATTTTAGTGTTGACATCTTCAAACTCAATGCTATTGCATACGCATTGAGTTTGAGTGAGGGTGTTAAGGGTAGTAGTGTAATAGTCATGTTAGTGTAATAGTCATGTAGGGGTAGTAATGTAATTGTAGTCTAGCTACGGTTTCTATTCTAGAGTTTCACTTGTACACTATATATAGCCCCTTGGGCTCTTGCAATGCATTCAAGAATTCAGCCCCTATTCTTCTCTCTCCTAAAATCTAACAGCGGGATTGTGGATGGTCGCTGATCGAGGAGAAACTTCAAGCTGTAGTGATCTGTGCGTACGAGGAATGAGCAACCCTATACGCACGGTCGCCAATGTCGGACGGCCTGTACTAGCCCAATGAACTCCCGCTCATAAGCTGCCAGCTTTGCATGGCGAGGAGTGATGACGCGAGTAAAGAAAGCCACGGGACTGTCGCCTTGGTGTAGAATAGCCCCGAACCCCGACCCCGAGGCGTCGCACTCGATTATGAATCCCTTGGCAAAGTCGAGAAGTTGTAGGACAAGCACCGATGAGAGGGCGTCCTGCAGGGCGAAGGCGGCCATTGTTGCCTCAGCCGTCCACCGGAATGCTTCTTTCTTAAACAAGCGTGTGAGGGGCTCAGCGATTGTGCCAAACCCACGAATGAACTTCCGGTAGTACCCGATGAGTCCCAGGAAGCCTCGTAATGCCCGAACTGTGTGCGGCGTAGGCTAGTCGCGCACCGCCTGGACCTTTTGTGTATCCATGGCGACGCCGTTGCCACTGATGACGTGACCGAGGTAGCCGACGGAGGTCTCCCCAAAGAGGCACTTGGACCTCTTAAGGAAGAGTGTGTGCTATTGGAGTAGACGAAGCACCACCCTAACATGGCGCAAGTGGTCCAACCAAGAGTTGTTGTAAATTAGAATATCATCAAAAAACACCAGCACAGACCGACGTAAGTAGGGCCATAGGATGTCATTCATGAGAGCTTGGAAGGTGGCTAGGGTGTTTGTCAGGCCAAAAGGCATAAGATCGAACTCAAAGAGCCCTTCATGTGTGCGGAATGTCGTCTTCTCAATATCCGGTGGGTGCATGCGTACTTGATGGTACCCGGAGCGAAGGTCAAGCTTGGAGAAGTACCTTGTGCCCTGCAGTTCATCAAGGAGCTCGTCCACGACAAGAATTGAGAACTTGTCTTTGACTGTCTTATCATCGAGCGCACGATAGTCAACGCAGAACCACTAGGTGCCATCGTGTTTCTTCACAAGTAAAACTGGCGATGATAAAGGCGACGTGCTTGGCTGGATCAACCCTTGGTGCGCCATTTCAGCACACTATCTCTCCAGTTCGTTCTTGAACAGCCCACAGTATTCGATGCAGATAGCCAAGATCGCCATCGGCGCCGCCCGGCAAAGAATGGATGTGGGCGGGCACGAGCCGGCCAAAGCGGCAACCCACTGGGTTCGGCAAAGACGTTGGCGAACTCATCGAGCAGCTCCTCCATGAGGGTACCAGTGCATGTGAATGTCCAGGGAGACGTCGGTTGACTACCCAAGCCATGCCAAGTGACCTTATGGTCGCTGTGCCAGAAAGCCATCGTCTTGTTGGAGAGATCCCATAAGATGGGTCCTAGCGTCTCAAGCCATTGGACACCAGGGACAAGATTGAACTCGTCGAGGGGGATCACGTAGCAGTCGAACGTGAACTGCTCATTGCCCACCTCCAAGAGCAAGCCGCGCCAAGGCCGGTTTCCCAACGCGGTCCCGTTGGCGCATCGTGGACTCGCATGTCGCAAGATGTCTGAAGTCAATGCCCTCACGTGCCATTGTCTCTCGATCGACGGTTGTGGGTGGAGCCAGTGTCGAGGAGAGCTGTGAGGGTGACCCCAGCGAGGCGCACATGCATCTACATGGTGCAGCTGGTGCGGGGCTGGATTCCTGTAAACACGTAGAGGGAGATGGCCGGGTCGTCATCGTGGTTGTCGTCGTAGGCGTCATCGTCGTTGCTGGGCGCGAGCAACAGATAAGAGCCGCTTGCAGCGATGGCCGTGAGTAGTGAACTTTTCATCGCAATTGAAGCAAAGCCTCGCCTCACGACGAGTCACCATCTCCTCTGGCGTGAGGACACGCCGGCGCATCGGGAGATGCCACGAGTGTGTCGCCTGTCCTTCGGCCGGGGCGGCCCTCGTAGGTGGTCCCAACGCCAAGGGTGTGGTGGCGGCTAGCGCGGTGGTCCTTGCTTCGGCTTGTACCATTGCGTGCGGTGGTGGTGCCGTCCGAGGTGGCGGCAACGTGATCTCCCTAGCTGCCAACGCGCGCCATTCGTACACGCGGGCTAGAGCCATGGCCATCTAAAAGCTGGCCGGATTCTGGAGCTCGACATCGGTCTTGATTGGCTCGATCAAGCCCGGAGTGAAGAGCTGCACCTGCTGACGCGGCTGAAGGTTTTCCGCGTGGCAAAGAATCGCCAGAAACTTGCAGTAGTACTCCTCCACGGTTCCCGTCTGATGAAGCGCTTTTAGCTCGCCGAGCAGATTGTGGCGACTTGATGGCCCGAAGCAGAGGTTGACATAGTCCTTGAAATTGCGCCAATTTGGCTCGCCCTCATCCCGTTCTAACTGGAAATACCATTGTTGAGCAATTCCAACCAAATGATACGATGCGAGCCATACCCGGTCCGTCTCCGAGGTCTTTTGCCCTTGAAAGAATTGCTCACAACGCTGCAACCATCCCAAAGGATCATCTTGGCCGTCGTACGATGGAAATTCAAGCTTGTGATAGCGTGGTGGTTGTGAACCGTCGTTGCGGGCGGTTGATGTGTGGCTGGGAGCGGATGCGCCAGGAGGTAGAAACAGCAAGCCGTCATCGGTCTTCTTCTCCAAGGTTGTTACCCAGTCATGCATGCTAGTGACTTGCTCTTGCATGGCTGTGACGGTGGTGGTGGTATCTTTCATGGCGGTTGTCAGCTGGGCCAGCTACTCGGTGAGGTCAAATAGTTGTGCCTCCAAATCCGCGTTCATGTCTGCCGAGGATGGAGTCTCTGATACCAAGTCGTCACCGTCACGGCCAAGCCTTGATCGAAGATTGCAATCGTGTTGAGCAGGGAACGTTGGCTGGTGTCGCCGGCCAAGCGCCGTGATTGGTAGCCGAAGGAAGCAGGCGCAAGAGATAGATGACGCTGGGATAGAAGAGAAGCAGTAGATAGAGACAGAGAACGGAGGAAGGAAAGATTTGATAAGTTTCTGCTTGCCTTCATTAGCTGATTCAGCCGGCCTTTTATCCGCAGGCAAACGGCACCTAATAATATCTATCAAACTTTCTATTCCTAATACAAACCGAACTTTGCTTTCCTAATTGCGTTGCCCTAATGCCGGCGATGACGCTGATACGGAATACCGTACATGACACTGGGCACTGGCACAAAAGTGCACTGCTTATATGAAGAAGAAATGGTTGCATCATGAAATATGAGGCCCACTCAAGGGGAAATATAAGCATTACTTGTTACATATAGCAACATAGGACATTCCTTTACATGATGGGCCACGCAAAATTGCTAAACCAACAGCTAATTATACCATGCTGTGCTTCCAAACTCCAATTGATGTACACTGTACCGAAATTATGGAACGGTGCTTAGAATAGTTTTAAAAAAAAACTGCGTACATTGCAGTATCTGGAAACACTCATCACATGTAGCATAATTAGCAGTTTGCAAAATTCACGTATCAACACAAGATAAGAATTAAGAAGTAACAGTTAATTAGCTTAATATATCAACAAATATTCACTATTCAGTCTGCGACATAGTACAGAGGTAATGCTCAGGGGCATTATAGATGGATAAAATGTCTCAAGCCAAACAGCAATAATAGCCAATATATTACTGATAATTGGTGCATATCACGGTTATACTTCAAATTTGTATTAAATCAATATTGCTGATAAATCACAAAATTCAAAAAGGTAAATAATTCTCAAAGAACCTACAGATCTACAGTAAAGTAATATTGTTGGTATTGGTAAGCTACTAAAGTAAACAGAAGTAATTCTCAAATAACCAAAATGGAACATGTTTCTAATAGAATTGTACAGATCTGACATCGAGGTGCATCATCTACATAGGTAGTACACTGGAGCAGAAACCAATATGTATAATTCAAGTGTTAGGCATACCAAATATATTGATATCCAGATGAGCATATATTGGAGAGAAAAAACCATCCACAAAGCGAAAGAACCACCATGTGATATAGAATGTAACTGCAATTGGAAAGAGGATTACACTGAAACAAAAAGGGGATATCTCATCATTAATCAGCAATACAGGGACAAATTCACAAAGAAATAGCCAACATTAATCTCAAGTTTCTTAGTTAAGCACACAAAACTGCAATAGCCTTTGCAACATCTCAAAGAATAGTGAAGGTTGTAAACTATTCACTCATCTAAACATTCTCTCATTTCAAATCTTATGCTCCAGATATCCTTTACAAATGGAAGTACAGAAACAGAAGCCAAAGATAGTATTTATGAGACCATGATTGCTATTATCTAGATGCGGAGAATAGCTTGCAAAAAATGCTCATGTTTTACACTTCCAATATGTTTGCACCTTTAGGTTCAGTGATGAATTTATTTCATAAGAACCCTCCTTTATCATTGACAATCAAATTAAAAGACCAGTTGCTTAGAAAAAGGTTGACACACCATGTGGCATAGACCAAAAAATAATAAACTAAAAAAAAAAATACGTCAAAAAGTAAATTATTTTGCTAATATTCATTTTGTAGCCAAATTTCCATACATGCTCATTAATCAATTCTATTCATGCTACTTCTATGCTTTGTGATCCACATCATCATCATTAGTGACAAGAGATATTGAAGGAATATAAAAAGAAAAGGCAGTGAAATCATGAACTTGAAAGGATAAACTACGATAAATTTTGAGAAATGAAAACAGTGAAATGATTCTCAATTCATATTTTTTGTCAAAATGCTTCCTTTGTTCCTGTTGTCTCCAAATACACCAAGTTTCACAAAACCTAGATATGTTCATTTTGTGTCAGACTAATATCGGTGATTGTTTTTGCTCTACATCTAATTCATTAGATGCATTCGCTTATAATCTGCATTGGTGAAATCATGTGAATGCAGATATGGGAGTATGCACCACTCAAGCAGTATCAAGTATCAACTCTGTTTCTACCATTCTTACAAAAGCACTATAGGATGATAAAAAAAGATTTTAAAATGTTTTACTTCCATTTATACCCAAAGTAAGGACAGCTCTGACAAGATTATTCAGCTAGTACAGTGCAAAGCACATAAGGGCAGTTGGGCCGAAGGTGCCTGAACCAATGTTTAAGAGTTAAGATGAACAAATACAACTAATGCTTGCATGACTGGTACTATACATCAAATATGGAAACTGAAATGCTAACTGACAATCATGAAAAGGTTCTATAAAGATTTTGTGGGGTCCTAACATCACTCTCAATAGCTGTCAATAGGAAAAAAATGCCTGAGGCACCGACACAACTGTGCAAATTTCACTAGGCTAATTTCCAATACTTTTAAGGTACAGCTACAGCCCTCGATTTCTGTATAGTTCAGGCTAAGAGTTTGAATCCCAAATCGCTGGCCAAGGGCAACACAATTAGCGTTAGTAAATTCACACGAAAATGAACCATGTAATTCCATTCTTAACACGGCAACAGGGTGCATCCAGATTCAGTTGTACCGATCTGAATCCAATAGCATGCCCAAGAAACCTGCCACAAGTTTCACGTTTATGCAGTTTTATCCCCTCAAGCAAAACATCAAAGCCTAAAGATCCCGTTTTTCCAGGGTTTACAACTACTGGGGCACCCCACCCATCCAACTGTGCGACCCTACGAAAATTGGATCCAATTTTGCATTGCACAAGTAAAAATATTACGAAATTGAGGAGCAGAATCTCGGAATCCAAAGAGCAGACATACCATCCGGTCATGAACTTCTTGGACGCCCAGCTATGCACAACCTTATGGAACGCCTGAAACAAGAAACACACAAGAGGCCATCAGCATTTCAAAACCCACGGCAATTCGCGCAATACTGCTCCCCAGATCAAATCTGACTCGAGAAGCCGTCGTAGATGAGAGGGGAGAGGCGAGGGGGGGGAGACCTCGCGGCCAGTCTGCGCCGCTGCGGCGGCGGCGGAGGCGGAGGCGGACGAGGGCTTGGACTCGTCGTCGTCAGAGTCCGCGCCCGCGCCGGAGGACGCGGACGCGGTGGCGACGGCGGCGGGCGGCACGAGCAGGTCGCGGCTCGGCATCGGGATTAGCACCGACGGCCTCGCGTTGCCCATTGCCATTCGTGGATTCCTCTCTCCCTCCCTAGCTGCCGCCGCTGCCTCCTACTGTCTCCTCTGGCTCCTTGCTGGGATTGTGTGTTTGTGCTGTGCCTCGTTGTTTTGCTTAGGAGGTCGATGGGATTAGACTAAACCGAGGGGATTAATCAGAGTAATTAATATGGGGAGGCGCAGCAGCTAGCGAAACGGAAGAACATGGAATTGAATCTCGTTTTTTTTTATAATTAATTAATTAATCGGAAACAGCGTGCATCGGCCGTCCGAGACATTTCGTGGGTTGGGCCTGAAATCTGACCAACGTGCAGCCTTGGAGATGGCCCAGCTACCAGCCCCAACCCGTCTTCGCAAACAATAAATCGAAAACCATCTACTGATATGATACTTTCATGAACTTTTGCGAGTGAATGAAATCATATAACACTGTGGTCAGCTTCGAGGTGTTCGGGCTGAATGCGAAGGAGATGCACTGGGCGTGGAGATGGAGGAGCTGGTAGGTGGCCGGCCGGTGGTCGTCGTTCCCGGTGCCGGCGTCGGAGATGGGGTGCAGGAGCAACAGCATCTACTTTGTGACCGGCGACGACCCCTGCTGTTTGACCACACCGTCGGCCCAAACATAGCTACTGAGGCCCCTAGCGCCTGATGGCCAACGGAACATTCTTGTTGGTTTTTGTCTATCTTCCCACTCCCTGTAACAAAAAAATATAAGGACCAGTTTGCGGCTGTTGCGCTGTGCGATCCAGTTAGCTACAAAACTATTTGCTAATTCTAGCAAGTTTGTTGTTGTTTATGGCCCTAGAAAATGTTTTTAACTAATTATTATATGTAAAATAGACAAATAAGTATTTTTTAAAAGCGGCCATGTACCATGTAAAAGTCAGAGCCAAACAGTGTAGAATCATCCAAAGTCATGGCACTATTTTTGCCTCTAACTTGGCTCTTTAGGGAGAGCTCCGTCCGCGGGCAAGGAGCAGCAGCTCAAAAGAAATGAGGAATGGCTCTGACGGCGACGGCGAGAGGGGGCAAAGAGATGGGCTGGGCCATTAATTGGGCTAAAGGAAATAAAAGAAATCAGCGCAAAACAATTTCTGGAGATTTGAATTGAGTCTCCAGTTGAACCATTTGAATTCAAACAAAATAATTTTCAATTCATTGATCACATTTTATTTAGTAATGTTGTAAATATAGCGGTTTCAGCAAATATTCATAATTAATTCTAGCAGCATTTAAATGATAAATTAACATATACACATGTAAATTATCCAAGTCATTTAAACCGGATAATATGCTCAAAACATAGAACATGTGGACAATTAAAAACAGCATAATGCTCAGTTTTAATTGTTTGTTTATTGCTCTCACATATCAGGCCACTCAAGATGAATCTTGGCATCCTCACCACTATTGTCTGTACTCTTCACTAATAGAATATGACCACAAAAATTCAGATTTTGAGCTCTTGACAAAGCTTTACTAATATATCAAACTATGATCTCATAAACAACAATATTTCATTCAGCTAATAGAGAGATGATTTTGATTAACAGTGTAAGAAATCAGAACTATAGCATTTCAGTCAACAGATAAGTAAACAACTAACAGTGCTGAAAAATCACAGGCTGAAGCATGTAAGCCTGTCGACTGACAGAGGACCAAATAGGTCACAGTATAGAGAATCAATACAGTTTAGTATACACAAAGTAATCAAACCTTCTGAAGATAATATAGCTGAAAAACTAGAGATAAAATGACAACAGTAAGGAACACAAATAGAGCTCAAATCTAAATTTGCTATCAATTCAATTTCAGTATACGATAATTATCCTCATTAAGTATTTAAACTGAGTCCACTGACATTACTTGTAAAGTCTCCCAGTACTAGAATAAATTATAGAATGAAATCAACTAGCACAGCACACAATGCTCACTAATGTGAAAATCGAAATCAATGAAATTCACGTGTGGATGGCACTCAAAGCCATCGAGAAGATCTGGGCAAGGCACGCCAAATGGTGCTATCTCAAAAACCCAATTGCCTCGCTGTGCCGTGAATATAAGACAAGATTGACGGAGATACAATGCCGATCTTCGCAATCCGGGATACACCAAAAGACAAAGTCGAGGTACAGGATACGTTGCACAAGACCAACCAAAATGTAGTGCACCTGAGAGAACCAATCACCAGCAAAACTGAAGTTCTTCTCCCTCACCAAGATCAAGCCACAACCGAATGGATCAAACCTCCAAACAACGCAAGTACCAATTTCCCAAACAAACAACCCACAGAGGAGAGGTTGCAAGAGGGGGAAAATCAGTCGGATGCGCAGAGTGATGTCCAATCCTCACCACCGACAGCGTCGGTTCTCACACGGCGACACGGGGGCTAAAATCGAAGATCAAAATGGAGAGAAAGAAGAATCACAAAAGGAAAGAACTCGCTGATGATATTTTTGAGCCCAAGAAAAAGAACTGAGAGACCCCAAGATAAGAAGAGGAGGGGATGAAGGAGGCCGAGCTGCCGCCGCGCATCTCGCCTGAGCCGACGCATCCGCCTGCCCGAGTCGCCGTCGCAGCCACCGGCCGAAGGCCAAGCCCCAAGAGCCTCTTCTCCCTTCTATGTTTTGAGGATAAGGTCTCAACACCTTATCCTTCTCCTCATCTCTATGACAAGTGGGCCCCCTTCATTTTCCTTTTCCTTTCCCATTTTCTTCTTTTCTCTAATTGAGAAATTCCCAAAATGGCCCTCAAAATATCCAACAGTCCCCACCAATTTATCAATTTGATAAAAGATGCTCAAAATATTGTTTAATATACAGCTGTTCGACGATGGGTACCTTACGGGTTTGAACCCAAAGCTTAGCAACAAGGACTACGACTCTGCATAGACAAAGGAGGACTTCGCATTGATCCAATGCCTTGGTGTGAGAATTTTCACCCAAGTTACATTCTGTACTAGGCAGCTTGCCCTTTTCTCTCTTGAGTTGGGACGTTACGGTCATGTCCCCGTATCTAGCTCATGAGTACTTAAGAAAGTATACCCTTATCTTCCTTTCATCATGACCTCACGGTCATACTCAAGTAGGTGAATTCTTTGGGGAATCCTGCAGCACGATTCCTGATGCCATATAGGTCTCGAATTCATTAAGAGCTATTGCTCAACCTCCCATACAGAAAGAGTACTGCAGCTAATGGGACCCTTTAGATGTGCTCTCTAATCCCACATAGTTTGTTGTCCTAAAGCCTAGTTCACAGGATCTCCGATCTGCTAGGATAGGTTACCACCAATGTCAGCCTTTAACAGGTATGAGCCCCCATTTCCTTTGATGTTGCAAGGGTGGCCTTCCGCGTCAATCCTTTGGTGAAAGGATCTACCAAGTTCCCTTCAGATTT
Source organism: Phyllostachys edulis (assembly GCA_036346405.1). Classification (NCBI taxonomy): domain Eukaryota; kingdom Viridiplantae; phylum Streptophyta; class Magnoliopsida; order Poales; family Poaceae; genus Phyllostachys; species Phyllostachys edulis. Next base: position 28,497,625 of record CM070548.1, read on the forward strand.
AATGTATTCTGTAGTAATAACACTCGTCTCTCTGCATGCCTTACTGACTTAAGTCGCCTTTTAATATGTTTTGAGGACTTGATATTGTCCTTCCTACTCTTCGTCTTAACCAGAACGGTCTAGTTATCGCAGTAGGTTAATATAGCTGGAATTGGTTTTTCCAGAATAGGTAGGTTAGAAATGAGTTCTCTAATTCATTCTATCTCTACAGCTGCTAAGTCTAAAACTACCAGCTCAGCCTCCATGGTGGACCGTATAAGGATAGTCTGTTTAGAAGACTTTCACGAAACAGCCCTACCTGCTAGAGTGAATATATAGCCACTCGTAGCATTCATGTCATCCGAGTCCCTAATCCAGTTAGAATCACTGAATCCTTCCAGAAATATCGGATGGCCAAAATAGTGTATTCCCAAGTTTGTAGTCCCCTTCAGGAACCTAAGTACCCTCTCTAGTGCTATCCAATGATCATCTCCTGGATTGGACGTATAACGGCTCAATCTGCTTACAGCATATGAGATGTCAGGTCTCGTTGCACTAGTTATATACATTAAGGATCCAATTATTTGAGAATATTTAAGCTGGTCTTTTCCATATCCAATGTTTTTATGTAGCTTCACATTTGGATCATAGGGTGTGCCCGCTGACTTACAGTCCCTGAATCCAAATTTGGTTAGGACCTTGTCCACATAATGGGATTATAAAAAGAATAATCTCATTCTCATCCTTTATAAGTTTGATGTTTAAGATAACATCGGCTTCACCCAAATCTTTCATATCAAAATTCTGGGAGAGGAAAGACATTGTTTTATTGAATGCATCCATGTTATTCCCAAAAAGCAATACGTCATCCACATAAAGACATAGAATGACACCTTCGCCCCCACTAAACCGATAGTAGATACATTTGTCAGTTTTGTTTACACAAAAGCCGACCGAGGTCATAGTACTATCAAATTTCTCGTGTCATTGCTTGGAAGCTTGCTTTAGACCATATAAGGATTTAATCAATCGACATACTTTCTTCTCTTGCCCTTCAACCACAAAACCGTCGGGCTGTTGCATATAAATCATCTCATCCAACTCTCTATTTAGTAAAGTAGCCTTTATATCCATTTGATATACTTGGAGTTTATATGCGGCAGCTGGTGCTAAAAGCACCCGAATTGTGGGTAAACGAGCCACAGGAGAGTATGTATCAAAATAGTCTTCGCCCTCTTTTTACGTGAAACTCTTAGTCACTAAATGAGCCTTGTACTTTTCTATAGTACCATTAGGTCTACGCTTTCTTTTAAAGATTCATTTGCAGCCCACTGGCTTGTATCTAGATGGGAGGTCCGTAACCTCCCACATTCTATTAGCTATGATGGAATCCATCTCGCTACGGACTGCCTCCTTCCAGTAATCCATATTCGGTGATGCATATGTCTCTGAAAGGGTTCGTGGTTCATCATCCATGACATAGGTGACATAGTCATAGCCTAAAAACTTTTCAGTCCTCTGCCTCTTACTCCTCCCCAACTCCAATTCTAGAGCGGTGTTTTCCACACTAGGAAGAAAAAAGTGTTCATTTGAACCATTAGGGTCAATGACTTCATTTGGTCTCATAGGGAACACATGTTCAAAGAACGTCGCATCACGAGATTCCATCATTACATTTGTAGCGATGTCACTCACCTTGTATTTGACCACTAAAAATCTATAAGCTGTGCTATTTTTAGCATACTCTAGAAAGACACAATCAATAGTCTTAGGACCAAGTTTTTTTTTCTTCGGTAATAGTACATGCACTTTCGCAAGGTATCCCTAACTTCGAAGAAATGATAAGTTAGATTTTCTCCCCTTCCATCCTTCACAAGGTGTTTCCTCCTGATTGCGAGGTGGAACCCTATTCAGGACATAGTTCGCTGTGAGAACTGCTTCACCCCACCAATAGTCCAAAATACGTGAACTTTGTAGCATGGCATTAACCAAGTCACAAATAGTTCGGTTCGTTCTTTCGACTATTCCATTCGATTGGGGTAAGTATGGTGGAGTAATTTCATGAATTATTCTACTTTCTTCATATAATTGAGAGAATTCATTAGAGACATATTCACCGTCTCGGTCCGACCTTAACCGTTTGATTTTCTTCTCTAGTTGGTTTTACACTTCGGCTTTAAAGATTTTAAAGTGTTCTAGTGCTTTATCTTTCGACTTAAGTAAACAAATATAGCAATACTTAGTCACATCATCTATGAGAGTTAGAAAATAACGTTTGCCACCTTTAGTTAATATTCCATTAATCTCACAAAGATCAGAATGGACTAGCTCAAGTGGAAAGGTGCTTCGCCCTTCAACGCTAAGAAAAGGTTTTGGGGGTTGCTTAGCTTGCACACACATTTCACACTTTGAACCCTTCTCATAATTATAGCTTGGAATTAAACTCATTTTGCTTAATCGTACAATGGCTTCGAAGTTAACATGACATAATCAAGAATGCCAAGCATCATGATTTTTATTGCAATGGAAAACATTAAAAATGTTTACATTATTCAAATTAAGAATAGATAAGCGGAACATATGCCTCCGCTATCATAGTCTTTGCCCACAAAATTACCAAATTTGGTCAACACGGCCTTATTGGACTCAAATACAAGCTTTATTCCTTGCCTACACAGCATAGACCCACTCTTGAGATTGCGAGTCATTGCAAGCACGTACAACATGTCTTTCAAAATAAGTGTTTTGCCTGAAGTGAGCTTCAAGCAAACCGGTCCAATCCCACGTATTATAGCAGCGGCTCTGTTCCCCATCAGGATGGATCCACCACCTTCACCCCTGAAATGAAGAAAAACACGATTGATCAGCAAATATATGTCTAGTAGCACATATATCAATCCACCAATCAATAGATGGACTTATCATAAAGGCCTGAGGTACATACCCTTCCGAACTGGAACTAACTAGTGTGACATTCACTTCAGCTTTACGGCCTTTATGCTGACCAGGAGAAGAACCCTTGCCTTTACGATTGCGGCAATGGTTAACTTTATGACCAACCACTCCACAAATGAAGCAGACAATCTCTTCCTTCTTCTTCATTTTCTTTCCTTGAAGCTTGTTCTGGAGCTTATTCTTGAACTTTGGTTTCCCAAAACCTCCAGCACTCTTGACTTCCAACTGATGAGCCTGAACTTGAGCCTTTCCTGTACCGTCACTAGCTCTTGCTCGCTCTTCAACATTAATAGCAGCTAACATCTCATTGAGTGTCAAGCGCTCCTTTATATGTCTACGAGCGGTCACAAAGGCACGCCACGAGGGCGGTAAGTTAGCCAAAATGACATTTACTTGAAAATTCTCTAGTAGGAGACAGTCGTACTGATTTAAATCACGTACATAGAGTTGTAGCTCATGGAGCTGCTCCACAATCGACCGCCCCTCTACCATATTAAAATTCAAGTTGGTAGCAGTAATAAAAGACTCATTCCCATTATATCCTTCAAAATATTTCTCATCAAGTTCGTCCCAGAGTTGTTTAGCATTATTGAAGTTAACATATACGTCGAACAGCTAGTTGGATAAGATGGCTAACAAACGAGCTAAGACCGAATTGTTCGTATCCTCCAACCGTGTCATTTCAACGGTTTCCAATGTGAACATTGGAGAATTTGAAATGACCCAGAAAAGTCTGAGGTCAGTTAGCCATAACTTAGTTTTAGCCTGCTAACGTTTAAAATTGGCACTGTCAAACACTTCCAGCTTAACGACATCAGATGGGGAAGCCATTTCTTGAAAGATTGGTTTTTCTGAATTGTTGTAAATATAGCGGTTTCAACAAATATTCATAATTAATTCTAGTATAATTAACAATAATTAAAGCATAATTCTAGTGGTATTTAAATGATAAAATTAACATATACACATGTAAATTCTCCAAGTCTTTTAAACAGGATAATATGCTCAAAACATAGAACATGTGAACAATTAAAAACAGCATAATGCACAGTTTTAATTGTTTGTTTATTGCTCTCAGATGTCAAGCTACTCAACATTAATCTTAGCCTCCTCGCCACTATTGTCTATATACTCTTCACTAATTGAATATGACCACAAAAAATTCAGATTTTGATCTCTTGACAATGCTTTACTAATATGTCAAACTATGAACTCATAAACAACAATATTTCATTCAGCTAATAGAGAGATGATTTTGATTAACAGTGCAAGAAATCAGAACTTTAGCATTTCAGTCAACAGATAAGTAAACAACTAACAGTGCTGAAAAATCACAGACTGGAGCATGTAAGCCTGTCGACTGACAGAGGACCAAAGAGGTCACAGTACAGAGAATCAATACAGTTCAGTATACACAAAGTAATCAAACCTTCTGAAGATAATATAGTCGAAAAACTAGAGATAAAATGACAATAGTAAGGAACATAAATAGAGCTCAAATCTGAATCTGCTATCAATTCAATTTCAGTATACGACAAGTATCCTCATTAAGCATTTAAACCGAGCCCATTGACATTACTTGCAAAGTCTTCCAGTACTAGAATAAATTACAGAATGTAATCGACTAGCACAGCACACAATGCTTAGTAATGGGAAAATCAAAATCAACGATACTCATGATGCGGATGGCACTCAAAGCCACCGAGAAGAACCGGGCAAGGCACGCCAAATGTCATTGTCTCAGAAAACCAATTGACTCACTGTGCTGCGAATACCAGACAAGATTGATGGAGATACAATGCTAATCTTCACAATCCGGAACACACCGAAAGACGAAGCCGAGGTACAGGATATGCCGCACAAGACCAACCGAAATGCACCAGCCAAGTGCACCCGAGAGCACCAATCACCAGAAAAACCAAAGTTCTTGTCCCTTATCAAGATCAAGCCACAACCGAATGGATCAAACCTCCAAACAGCGCAAGTACCAATTTCCCGAACAAACAACCCAAAGAGGGGAGGTTGCAAGAGGAAAAACATCGGCGGGATGCGCAGAGGGATGTCCAATCCTCACCACCGACGACGTCGGTTCTCGCTCGGCGACACGGGAGCTAAAATCGAAGATCAAAATGGAGAGAAAGACGATTCACAAAAGGGAAGAATTCATTGATGATATTTTCGAGCCCAAGGAAAAGAACCGAGAGACCCCAAGATAGGAAGAGGAGGGGATGAAGGAGGCTGGTTGCCGCCGCGTATCTCGCTCAAGCCGTCGCATCTGCCTGCCTGAGTCGCTGGCCCACCGCAGCCACCGGCCGAGGCCAAGCCCCAAGAGTCTCTTCTCTCTTCTGTGTTTTGAGGATAAGGTCTCAACATCTTATCCTTCTCCTCGTCTCTATGACAAGTGGCCCCCTTCATGTTTCTTTTCCTTTTCCATTTTCTTCTTTTCTCTAATTGAGAAATTCCCAAAATGGCTCTCAAAATAACCAACAAGTAAAATATTTATTTCTGACAGTTTGAAAACATACTAAAAATTCGCGAAATTTGAGAATCTTCAGTAAATAGTGTTTTGAATTTTAATCGTGAAATTTCAGGGTGTCACGGTACAGCAATCTCTCACCGTGCATATACCATGCAGTGTTAGAAGTTGATTATTTTCTTAGCCGGCCGTTACGATTTACGATCCCAGATGATGAATCCCGGCACCGGCATGATTTTGGGTATCTCTGCAGTACGAATACATGGTTCTGATCAGACCGGCATACGAGATTTGTATATTATTAAGTCGTAAACGGACTGACAAAATTAATCAACTCCTCTGAGCACGAACGTTAATCACGTATTACACGTTCGTACTAATTCGTAAGAGATAGATCGCTATCGGTCTTAAGACTGTTTGGAAAGAACATATGCTTAATTAAGAACTGCTCCATGAGAGGGGATCATGAGTTGTCACAGCAGCGCTTGCCATAAAGGTGTGCGAGTGTACTGGCGCATTGGCACCACGGCCAGCGGCTGCCTCGTCATCCTGCGCAGCCAGCACGGACCAGCGGATCACGCTTGTCAACCCGGTCGCTGGCGCCTCCCTGTTCATCGAAACGCCGCCGAAGCCGTGGGCCTCTCAGATCAACATGCATGCGCCCGTTGTCCCCGTCGGCGGCGACTCGTTCTTCCTCCCCAGGGCTGGTGTCTGGCGCGCGGAGGACGCCGCGTGGACGCTGGTGCGGCTCTCTGAGCACGAATGATTCTTTGCCGAATGTTTTAACAGCGGAGGCTTACGCTTGTCCAGATAGGGTACGTGCGACTCATATCAGACTGGGGTATGACGTATGTCATTGTGGAGACAGATTCCTAAAATTTGGTTGGTCTCTGGAACACAAGGAATGACCATCGGGAGGACATTTTGCCAATCCTCATGGAAATCCAAGAGCTAAGTAGGGTCTTTATTTCCTTTTTCTTTCTGTTGGTTAGAAGAGAAGTGAATTTAGCTGCACATTTGTGTGCAAAGCAAGCTTCTAAATCCTTTGCGCAGTGTATCTGGATAAATCAGGTGACAGCTTTTCTTGTAAGGTGTAATCCTACTGAATAATGAAAGTGATGCTCTTAGTCTAAAAAACGTGGACAAATACATGTTCACGGCAGCCCTTTCGGAAGGCAGCTTCTACGTGCCAGATGTCGAGATCCAGATTTACCGTGCAGAACCCTCTGTGTATACCCGCACTAGTCTGCAGTAGCTAGTGCACACAATTACATCATTGAATATCAAATACATATCTTGCAAAAGTAAAGCTACCATGTAATATGAACAGTACGTAAATAGGCCTTATGGCTTTTGAAGCTAAATACCTTTAAAAAACAGCAACGGAAACAGAAACACCACCCAAATGGGAGCTTCAGGATATGTCCACAGCAATCGACTGACGCATTTGAGCACTTGTAATGTCTTTTTCTTCACTTACTGAATGACAAATATTGAGCGAGTGTGAGTACGTACAACCGTACCCTGTGAATTAAAGAATATATACCATTTCACAGCTAGACCAGAAACATCTCCTGAAGCATCTTCCAGTTGCTGAAGAACAATATTCGTCAACTTTGGCTCGAGGTCTTGATCAGCTTTGAAACCCTCTTTGTTCAATTCACTAAGCAGATCTGATGTTGCCATATATCTGTAGTCTTTATCTTTCCCTGTCATCTGAAAGCACATTTAACAAAAAAGATGTTAAAGCAGTAGCATACATAAAGGAATTTTTTTTATTAATTAACATTTTTTTAATTTTATTTTAAAGTTAACCCCCGACGCACTTTATTTCCAATTCTGACCCCTTTGGTCACGCCACCACCCGTGGCGTGACAAAATCTTCTTATCACGCCGACCCATTTACGGAAGTGGCGTGACAGTGTTATTTGGTCACGCTACAACCAGTGGCGTGATAAAAACTGTTATTTTAGGGACTTATGCTGACGCGTGACAGTGTTGTTTTGTCACGCCGCCACCCGTGGTATGACCAAAGAGGTCAGAATTGGAAATAAACTGCGTCGGGGGTTAACTTTAAAATAAAATTCAAAAAAAGATTAATTAATAAAAAAAAGTTCTACATAAAGAGCAAAAGTCAGAAGATTCCTTCTCCAATGAAATGTAAATTAATGTAAGGGATACCTTCTCCAAGATGTTGGTTAATTATGTTCATATTTGTCATTGTAGCAAGCCAGTATCCAAGTCCTCTTCACAGAGAGTATTCACTAGTGTCCTGCTAGAAAGCAAATTAAGCAATGAGACAAGTGCTGACAGTCCAACAGCATATGTGTTGTTGAGTGTTCACTTGGTGTCATGCATATAGCATTCAACACTGGCAGGAGACCCTAAACAATGGTCAAATTCATTTCGTGATCCTACTGAGGAAAGTGCTTTCAACTATAGAACCGTGCTTGAGGGACAAGAAAGGATACTACTTTATTGCATTGGTAAGGATTTTTCTTTACTATATGGTTTCCTTTTAGCATAGGAGTACTGTGCATTCTACAAATAATGACGTGCATTATAATAACCAATTAAACATCAATTAATTGAAATTCCAAATAGAAATAAAAAAAGACGTACTTTTATACGTAAAACAATTGAATAATTTGCATGCGGTTAAAAAAGACGATAGCACTTGAACGTTTTTACTTCTGTGGACAGGCAACCAACCAAAATTAACATAAATACAAAATTTCAACCCGCAATTATTAACAACTCTGACGCCTTATGTATATCAGCGTAAAACATAACACTGATAGACATTATCATACAGGAGAAACAAAAACGTGGTAGCTTGACAACTTGATAGATAATACATGCCAAATCGCAAAAAGGGAGTGGTTAAGCTCATATCAATCGGAAATCAATGCATTATGATCCTAATCTCGCAAGCTGCAGTACAACACTGACCACAAGAATTTTGGAAAATATACCGCTATTACTCCACCACACAACAAACTGCATGAACGGGAGTATCCATCCCAGAAAGAAATATTTGAATGGGATTGATCACAGCAAAGAAAAGATTCCCCACGAGGATGTTGACGGGGGATCTCTGGCTGGAGCTCACCGTGCCGGCCGCCGGAGAAGGGGGACGGGGCCGGATTTGGCAAATGGTGGAAACGAAGGAAGGGGAGGAGAAGAGGACGACAAGAACTCACCGCACCGGCCGCCGGAGAAGAGGTACCAGATATGGCGACGTTGGAAATGAAGAGAAGGGGTATCGGTCACCGTATTTTGGGATAATCGTCAAAATGCCACATTTTACTTCTGCCTGAAGTAAAATGCCATTATGTTCGACGTGATTGTCTATTTGCCACATGTTATTTTTTCACTTCATTAATTTGCCCTTTCGGAGTATTTTATTCATATTTCACTTTGAAGTGCCCTGGCCCACGCGCGAAATGTTGGATATGCCCCTCCAGTCGTTTCTTCAGTCCGGTCACGGTCGGTCCCAACCCTGGCTGCTCCTCGAGTTGTTCTTCATCGCATTGTGCTTCTCTCTCGCTCGCGACTGCCCCGGAAATCTACCGGCCCGAGGAATCAATCCGGAGTAAGTTGTTGGGTCGTTTTGCTATATTTGTTGCATTTGGCACTGATTTGGGTTGGACTGCGCAAGGCTAGGGTTGTATGGTTGGGCATATTTGAAGAAATTAGAGAGAAATTGGTAGTGATTAGGGGTGCACCGTGGCTAGGGTTAAGTGTAGAGCGATTTGTAAGGACAAATTTTGACTGGGTAGGGATGCTAGGGTTTTCGGGTTGCGTCGTGGGTAGGGTACTGATTAGGGCTGAACTATGGCTAAATTGTCCCTTGATTTTGTGCTTGGCAGGTTTCAAATGGTTGCAATTTTTTCATGTGCTTGGCTGGCGGATTTCCGGGGCAGTCGCGAGCGAGAGAGTGGAGGAGCGAGAGAGAAGCACAATGCAACGAAGAACAACTCAAGGAGCGGCCGTGGTCGGGATCCGGCCATGACTGCATCAAGAAACGATGGAGGGCATATCTGACATTTCACGTGTGGGCCAGGGCACTTCAAACCGAAATATGAATAATATACTCCGAAAGGGCAAATTAACGAAGTGGAAAAATAACATGTGGCAAATAGGCAATCGCGTCGAACATAATGGCATTTTACTTGAGGCAAAAGTAAAATGTGGCATTTTGACAATTGTCCCCTGTATTTTGGGGGAGGGGCGCTGCTGACAGCGAGGGCGAGCCACGATGTGGGCTGCGTGAGGTGAATTAGGATTTAGGACAAGATGAACGCTACTACCACTCGGACGTCCGATGCCACAATTTTCCTCGGATGGCTCAGCCACCGTTGGATTTACGTAATGCAAGGTGATCGAAACCATTGGCTCCCATCTGGCCATCTTGTTTAATTGATGTGTCCTCACTGGTGGCCCCACGCCTCAGTTACTTGATTAATAATAAGAGGGCCTATGGGAATAGAAGTACCAATGGGTCCATACGACTACAAGATTTGATCCGCAACTCTATTTTACAAATCAATGAAATTCTTGCAACAAATTATGAATTGTGGATGCAACATTTTGAAGTGACTGGTGCAGTAATCCTAATGAACACCTCCAACAACAACTTTTACTTTTTCACAACAATTGAAATTTACTTATGAAACATTTCAATATAATGTTTGGAACAAATTATATAACTATTATAGCACTTGATGTTAAGGTACATGCCATGCTAATTCTTCTTATTCCTCCTCCAACAAGCTTAACTTCTTTTCCTAGAAAAAGATAGAGAAGCTTAAACTTTTTGATAATTACTAAAAAATTAGACTATCTCAACTATTGCAACACTACCTTGGCGGCAAAAATCGCAACCTTTCAAAATAGTGTCTGAAACATTCCAAAATCACGTGCTATGTGAACTGCTATACGAGTTTTTCACGTTTTATGGACCTCCACAACACAGCGTGCAGTTCATGGGCACTAGACAAGCAAGGTCATGTGTGTTACAATGTAACATCCCTGTTTTCTAGGCTTTTTGAAAATTTTCAAAATTTAAAAGTAACCATTTGATTTTATTTTTTTGGTAAAAGCTTAACTTGAAATTTTAGAATTTAAAAGCAATTTAATTTGAATTAATCAAACTTCGATTAGTTCAAAGTTGGTTTATTTAAGTTTTTTGGATTTTATTTGGATTTAAAGTCAAAAATGTTACTTTAAGTATTTTATTGGATTTTGAAAAGGGTTTTTCCTTTTATCTCAAAGTTAAAAATAATTTATTTGCTAAATCAAAAGCTAAAGTTAAGTTGAAAATATTTTTATTAAGTTCCAATTAATTCAAGAAATTTCTATGCATTTTTCTAGAATTTTTGGGCTTTATTAGCTATTTTCTAAAACCCTTTTGCTTTTCTAGAATTTATTTTAATCGGAAATGCTTTTAAATTCCTCCTTCTTGTTTGGGCGAATTTCTTGACCCGTTTCTTCGCTCATGCCCAAAGACTCGATCCACTTCACCCGCACTCCAGCCCACCTCCACACGCCTTCCTCTTCGCCCCCGCTAACAAGGCAGCCCTACCCATCAGCGACCGCCCCCGTCGCTAGTCTTCTTCCTCCTCCCGCCCGTTGGGCGCCCATGCCGGGCGCGCGGCGTCAACGCCCGCATGTGTTTTTCACCGCCTCACCTACCCCCGTCCTGCACGTTGCTATCACCTCGACGCGCGCATTCAATGCGCGGACTTCCGCTGCACCCGCTACCGCCACCCACTTCCCGTGCCCTGCCTCCCCGATCGTTGCCGACGCCCATGCCGCGCGGCCGCAAAAGTCTGACGCTGCCCATACTCCTCCTTGGCCCTCCCCGGGCCTATTTAAGCGAGCCGGGTTCATGTGACCTCCTCTACCTTTCCCTCTCTCCCTCTCTCCTCGCCCTAGCTCGCAGCATGTCGGAGCTTTCGCAGCAACCACCGCACGGCTCCGCCGCCTCTAGCGCCCTCATCGGAGCTCCTCTGCCACCCCCGTCGCCACCTTCAGCATCGCGCGAACACGGGCCACCCCATGCGCGTTTTCCCATCGCCGAAAGCCTCTCAAACCGCTGCCGCCTTTTGCCTTGCTCACCACCGGCCACCGCCTTGTGTGCCGTCGTCGAGACCGCATGCACCCAGTTCCCCGTGAGCCCCTCTTCCTCTAGGTGCCCTTGCCGCCAGCCGGAGCCCCGCCAAACGCCGACGAGCCTTGGGCCCCGAGTGCCACCTGCCGGGTGCTAATGTGGCAACCCAGGTGGTGCCAAATTAACGCCACCTCAGCACCCGAGGCTGACGCGCCTGCCCCGTCAAGCCCACGTGGCGCTGACGTGGCTATTTCCGGTTTTTCCTTTGAAAAATAATTCAACCGAAATTAAAATCCCAGGGCTGATGTCATGCCGACGCAATAAAACGAATTTCCTTTAGAAAAATAAATCAGGAAATTTCTGAAAATCCCTTTTTCTTCATTTTATGTATTTTCAAACTTTCGAAGGCCATATCTTCTCCGTCCGAACTCTGATTCGAGTGATTCAAATTTTAAATTCATCTAAATTCATTATGTTTCTATTGGTGCTTATTTGGTAATTTTTGGATTTTATTTGGAATTATTTTATTTATTTGCCTTTGTTTACACGTATAGATTCTGGTGTTTCGGAGAAATTTGTGGATCCGATGACCGAAGCATCGCAACTCTTCAATGAAGGAAAGTCGTAGACCTTTGATTATTTCATGCCCAATTTATAAAACTATTTTTTTTATACAAACATGCATGGCTAATTGTATAAAAATGGTTTCGGGAATAGTTAATTAACTAATTGCCATTATGCCTCCTTGATAAATTGAGAATGACATGTACCCTTGAATGGCATAATTCCTTGGACACCATAGGATGGTTAATTATTAGTTGGACATTATTGTACGACTAACTTGGGTCGTATTATGCTCAGCCTTGCTTAGTCCCGATGTATTCATGATCACTTACTCAAAGAATGAATGAGCATGACTTAATGCATTATGGAATTGTGGCGGAGCCACTATTGATAAAATTTATTGTGCCATGACAAGAGTTGCTATTTGGCCGGGTTGAACGAAAATGATTTATGCTCGGACGAGTAGTTGGTGGTAAAGGTGTGTGCGGGATACACATTGGAATGCAGAAAGTCTCGCCTGAGCAGTCTTTAAGGACTTAACTTTGTGTGCCATTGATCTGGGCCATACCGTGCAACCGCAAGTCCATTTATGGGGTAGACTGGGCCAACTAATTAGCAATACTTTAAGTCAGTTCTATTTGGGTTGATAAGTGGCGCATAAGGGGGCTAGTACGACAAATCCTTAGAGAGCAGAACCGAGGCAAATCAGAGCTTTGAAAAAGCCTTGTGATAATCTTTTAGTCACACGCCTTCGGAAGGGTGAAATGCTTAACATTATAATATGATTATCTCTTGAGGGTCAAGCTGTACAACATCTGCAAAGTGTAAAACTATTCGAATAGTCGTATCCCCAATTATGCATAATGTCTCGAGATTTCACACGAGGGGTGGACTTTATCAAAAATGTTGGAATGGTTTGGATAGATCTGAGTAGTTGGTTTTGGTTGATGGTTGGGAAGTGAACGAGGTGTTCACTAGTTGTCTCAAAGAAACTTGATTACTTATGTATTAATATTTTAAATTGTGCTTTATAATCTACTTCTTGTATTTACTATCAATATTGCTTTATGCAAAATAAGCCATAAAGCTATCCTTGTCAAGCCTTGCATGAATATTACTTGCATACATTTCCCTACGACTTGCTGAGTACTTTAAGTACTCACGGCTTTGCGCCGTTTGTTGATCAGTCGCTGAAGAAGAACCAGGGAACACCGAGTTCTACAAGGAAGACTACTTTGAAGAGTTTGCGAACTACGTCGCATTCTCCACTCGATTGCCTGTGGGCATGTCGGATGGCCTCCACAAGATGTTTGGTTTCCACTACAAGTTACCTTTTGTTGTTAAGCCCTGCGTGGCAAACGTTGTAAGACTTGACCATATGGTCCTTTTGCTACTAAATAATATTAATTTGTCTGCTTCATCTATAGTTTGTTGTATGAATATGATTACACCAATGTTGCAACAGTGTGAGCTAGCTACTAATCTGGGACTAGTCCAGAATACACAGAGGGTCTCGGAGTTGTATATCCAGGGTCCCAACAGTGGTGATATCAGAGCCATATCAACTGTAGGACGCAACCATAGTTTGCATGGTCATTTAGTCAAAACTTCAAAAAAAATTGTAAATTAAACCAACATATTAACTTGAATAGTACTCTTCTCTCGTCTTATTCTATTCCGTTCTCATCTTATTCTAATCTCATTCTTGGGTTCTTATATCTTACCTTTTCTGAAAATTTGTTTTCAAATTTAAAGTGATCCCCTCATCTCAGTAACCTTTATAGGATCGAGCCTTGCTCTAAGACGACCATCAATATAAGATAGATTAGTAGTGTTGTACCTAATTTACCCTTCTAAGTTTCAGTATCGTTTAGTCCAATAGATAGGATCTTCTACTTAAGTTGTGTTGCCTCTTAATAGCTTTCTGGCTATTTGTTCGTTGGGTTAAACTGACTACCCTCAGTTAGGTTGTTCCATCTTTCTCCCTTGTTCTCGCTCATCTTTCGTGCTTTTCCCTCTTACCTATCGTGCTTTCTTCTCCTCATCTTTTAAGCCTGGGAAGATTTGTGCAGATGGTTCAGACCCGCAACTCGGCAAGTCAAGATGAACCAGTGGATCCCTTTACACCACCACCCCCACCTCCTCCGGCAGCCGCAACAGATTAGGGTTTGAGTCAGTTCATGGCAGCCCAAACACAGTTGATGAATGCAATGATGCAAAATATGAACCAAATGATGACTCAATAGAACCAGACCGCTGCTGCTTTAGTCGTCATGTGAACCAGAACAACTAAACAGCTGCCATGCCACCGCCACCCCCACCAGCTTTCCCTCAGTCAAGGCTAGCAGAATTTATGAGGACCCATCCACCCACATTCTCTAGCTCCTCCGAGCCTTTGGACGCAGACGACTGGTTGTGCTCTACTGAAAAGAAGCTTGTCATTACCCAATGCGACGACCGTGAGAAAGTTTTTTATGCGGCACACCAGCTGGAAGGCACCGCCGTAGATTGGTGGGAGAACTATTGCGACGCCCATGAAAACCATCAGAACATCACTAGGGCTAAATTTTCAGAAGCTTTCCGCCACTCTCATATTCCTGATGGAAAGGTAGAAATGAAGAAGAACGAGTTCCATGATCTGCGACAAGGAAACATATCAGTAAATGAATACCTCAACAAGTTCACTCAACTCTCATGTTATGCTCAAGAAGACGTTGCCACAGATGATGCACGTCAGAAGCGTTTTAAGCGAGGTCTCAACCCTAGCTTGAAGGTTCAGGTCGTGGGCAATGATTATGCAGATTTCCAGTAATTAGTGAATAATGCTATGCTCATAGAAGAGTCACGTCGCGAGCTTGCAGAATCTCATAAAAGGAAGATCATGCAGCATGGTGCTCATCAAGGTCATTTGCAGAGAGCCAGAATGAATGCACAACACCTTGCCCGTTATGCTCCTCCTGTTACATTGGGGCCCCGCATGACACCTCGCCGGCTACTCCGGGTTTCGCGACCACGCAACAACAACAACACCACCACCAACAACTAGCAGCCAAGAAACAACAATCATACCGCAGGAATCACCTGTCATAACTATCAGCAACTAGGACATTATGCCAGCCACTGCCAGCAGAAGCAAGGTCCATCACCTATCAGATTCAACTTGGGAGCTACCCCGACCCGAGCTCCCATGCTAGGAGCAGGACGTGTAGCACCCTAGACTCCAGCTACACCAGCCAAGACCCCTCAGTCTTTTGGGAGAGGCCGTGTGAACCATGTCACGGTGGAAGCAGCCCAAACAGCTCCAGACGTCGTGCTGGATAAGTTCCTAGTAAATTCAACACCTGCTACTGTTTTGTTTGATTCTGGAGCTACGCATTCGTTTGTTTCTCGCATTTTTGCTGCAAAGCATCAATTAGAGATTTCCACTCTTAAAACTGCTTTATTGGTTCAATATCCCGGTTCGGAGTTAAGTACGAACCAAGGTAGCCCAAGAGTAAAAATAACCATAGAAGGGGTGGAATTCCTAACCGACCTCATAATTATCGACACCAAGTCCCTAGATGTGATCTTGGGTATGGATTGGCTTACTAATCACCAAGCAATTTTAGATTTTGGTGGTAGAAGCATCACTTTAGTCAACCCAGTTGGAACCAAGGTAAAGTTTGAAGCCTCCACAGAAAAACATGATAGAGCATTAGTCTGCAGTGTTAGTGCTATATCTTTGGAAGATATACTCATAGTCAGAGAATTTCCAGATGTCTTCCCAGATGACCTACCAGGAATGCCACCAGATAGGGACCTAGAGTTTGTCATCAATCTAGTTCCAGGAACCGCACCCATTTCTAAGAGACCCTACCGTTTGCCGGTTGACGACTTAGTCGAGCTGAAGAAGCAGATCGAGGAAATGGAAGATAAAGGATTTGTCCAACCTAGTTCTTCACCTTGGGGAGCCCTAGTGATCTTTGTCACCAAGAAGGATGGTACTCAATAGATGTGTGTGGATTATCGCTCACTCAATGAAGTCACCATCAAGAACAAGTACTCTCTGCTCAGGATTGATGATTTGTTTGACCAGTTAAAGGGAGCCGAAGTGTTCTCCAAGATAGATTTGAGGTCAGGATACCATCAGTTGAAGATTCTCCTAGAGGATATTCCCAAGACATTTTTCTCGACCCGATATGGACTGTATGAGTATACGGTCATGTCTTTTGGATTGACCAATGCCCCAGCTTACTTTATAAACTTGATGAATAAAGCATTCATGGTATATTTGGATAAGTTCATCATTGTCTTTATTGACGATATTCTAGTATACTCTAAGAGTGAAGAAGAGCATGAAGAGCACCATTGTTTGGTCTTGAATAAGCTTAGAGATCATCAACTCTATGCTAAATTTGACAAGTGTGAGTTTTGGATGAAGGAAGTTACCTTCTTAGGACATGTCATGTCTGCAGAAGAAGTCATTGTCAACCCTAGCAAAGTCAAAGATGTGCTCAACTGGGAGTCACCCAAATTTGTGCCTCATGTCAGAAGTTTCCTTGGAATGGCAGGATACTACCGCTGGTTTATAGAAGGTTTCTCGAAAATCGCAAGACCCCTCACTCAGTTGCTGAAAAAGGAAAAGAAATTTGCTTGGACGCCAGAATATGAGCAAAGTTTTTAAGAATTGAAGAAACGTTTGACCACCGCTTCAGTGTTGATTCTGCCTAATGTTCAGAAGGATTTTGAGATTTTCTGCGATGCATCGCGACAAGGTCTACGTTGTGTCCAGATGCAAGAAAGGAAGGTAGTAGCATATGCTTCACATCAGTTGAAGCCGTATGAAGCGAATTACTCCACTCATGACTTAGAATTGGCTGCTGTAGTGCATGCTTTGAAGATATGGCGTCATTACCTCATCGGTAATCGCTGCGAAGTTTACACTGACCATAAGAGCTTGAAGTACATTTTCACTCAAATTGATCTTAATATGCGTCAAAGAAGATGGTTGAAATTGATCAAAGACTACAGTATGGGAATCAATTATCATCCAGGCAAAGCTAATGTCGTAGCAGACGCTTTAAGTAGAAAGGTCTCTTCGCAGACTCGATGATCAAAGAAAGCCACCAAAGACCTTCGCCGCGAAGAATTTCAGAAGCTCAAGCTTGAGTTAGTTGGAGAAGGCTACTTAGCTGCTCTGGAAGTGCAACCAACTCTGCAAGATCAGACCAAGAAAGCTCAGGAAGACGATGCAGATATCAAGGAGATCAAAAGAAACATGAAGAAGGGTAAATCCCTAAAATTTTCAGAAGATGAGCAAGGCGTCATGTGGTTTGATAAACGTATTTGTGTACCGGACCAGAAGGAACTTAAGCAGTTAATACCCAAGGAAACTCATGAAACCTTGTATTCCATTCACACCGAAAGCGCTACGATGTATCAAGATCTCGAGGAGTTTTATTGGTGGCCTAGTATGAAGCGTGAGATCGCTGAGTATGTAGCGCAATGTGACATTTGCCAGCGAGTTAAAGCCGAGCATCAAAGGCCTGGTGGGCTCTTGCAACCTTTGAACGTACCTGAATGGAAATTGAAAGAAATTGGCATGGACTTTATCACCGGATTGCCAAAAACCAAAGCTAGCTATGATTCTATCTGGGTAATTATAGATCACCAAACAAAAGTTGCTCACTTCATCCCGGTCGAGACCACCAACTGAGAAGACAAACTTACAGAATTGTACATGGCAAAGATAGTATGTCAGCATGGAGTACCAAAGAAGATCGTGTCGGATCGAGGATCCCAATTCACCTCAAGATTCTGGCAAAAGCTGCACAGTGTTTTGGGCACTAATTTGAATTTCAGTACAGCCTACCATCCTCAAACAGATGGTCAAACAGAAAGAGTAAATCAAATCCTAGAAGATATATTGAGAGAGTGCGCTCTAGAGAACCAGACCAGCTGGGATCAAATGTTGCCCTATGTAGAGTTTTCATACAACAACAGTTATCAATCAAGTTTGTAGATGTCCCCGTTCGAAGCTCTTTACGGAAGAAAGTGTCGAACACAATTGTATTAGACTGAATCAGGCGAAGGGCAAGTGTTTGGACCAGAAATCCTGAAGGAGGCCGAAGATCAAGTTAGGTCAATTAGAGAAAAGCTAAGAACCGCTCAGACCCGACAGAAAAGTTATGCTGATAACCGTCGTCGAGATTTAGCTTTTGTACCTAGAGATCATGTGTACCTGAAGGTTTCACATCTCAAAGGATTACGTCTCTTCAGAGTAAGCGAAAAGCTCACACCATGATACAACGGACCCTTTCCAATTCTAGTTAGGAGAGGAGAAGTTGCTGACAAATTGGAGCTCCCACCTTAGTTTTCCGAGGTACATGACGTCTTTCATGTGTCTCAATTGAAGAAGTGCCTTCGTGTGACAGAAGAGCAGATGCCATTAGAAGCGGTTGACCTCCAAGATCTCACCTACAAGGAGCAACCTATCAAAATTTTGGAAGTGACAGAGCGAGTAACAAGAAGCAAGATCCTTCGTTTCTGTAAAGTTTAGTGGAGCAATCACACTGAAAAAGAAAGCACCTTGGAGCGTGAAGAGGACCTGAAGGCCGAGTTTCCCCCACCTATTCTCTAGTCAGCCTGAATCTCGGGGTCGAGATTCCCTTTAAGGGGTATAGGTTTGTAACATCCCTATTTTCTAGGCTTTTTAAAAAAATTCAAAATTTAAAAGTAACCATTTGATTTTTTTTTGGTAAAAGCTTAACTTGAAATTTTAGAATTTAAAAGCAATTTAATTTGAATTAATCAAACTTCAATTAGTTCAAAGTTGGTTCATTTAAGTTTTTTGGATTTTATTTGGATTTAAAGTAAAAATGTTACTTTAAGTATTTTATTGGATTTTGATAAGGGTTTTTCCTTTTATCTCAAAGTTAAAAATAATTTATTTGCTAAATCAAAAGCTAAAGTTAAGTTGAAAATATTTTTATTAAGTTCCAATTAATTCAAGAAATTTCTGTGCATTTTTCTAGAATTTTTGGGCTTTATTAGCTATTTTCTAAAACCCTTTTGCTTTTTTGGAATTTATTTTAATCGGAAATGCTTTTAAATTCCTCCTTTACTGTTTGGGCCGAATTTCTTCGGCCCATTTCTATTTTGCACTCGCGTGGCCAAGGTGCTCAAATTTCACTTCGCTTGCTTGACCCACCTCCTCGCCTCCTCATGGCCCGTGACAAGGTGTAACATCCCAAATTTTCTGGGCTTTTTGAAAATTTTGAAAACTTTAAAAACTAACCATTTGGTTTTATTAATTCGCTAAAGCTTAATCTATAATTTTGAATTTTAAAAGCTGTTTAATTTGAATTAATTAAACTTGAACTAATTCAAGTTGGTTTAGTTGAGTTTTGTTGGATTTTAAAGTTAGTTTTTCCTTTTGCCTTATGTTAAAAATAATTATTTGCAAAAATTAAAAGCAATAGTTAAGCTGAAAATATTTTTATTAAGTTCTAAATAATTCAAGGGACTTATGTGAATTTTCCTAGAATTTTTGGACGGCTTAAGCTATTTTCTAAAAATGCTTTTGCTTTTCTGTATTTTCAAAAATCGAAAAACCTTAGAAATTTCCCTCCTTGGCCTTGGGCCGAATCTCTCCTTGACCCATTCTGTTTTTCCTTGACGGCCCGCTCCTCGGCCGCTCTCATGTGGCCTCCCTCCCCTCGGCCACCGTCCGTCGAATCGGACGGCCAGATTCCTTCGCGCCTCCCTGTTCTCCTCTCTCTCTCGTGACGGTGGGCCCACCTTGTTAGCCACACACCCCGGTCGTCGTCTTCAACCTCCCACCTCCGCCGCGCCTGTGTCGGCCTCGCCACATTTTTCGCCGCCGACCGCGTCCTCACGCCGCTTGATCCTCGTGTTCTCTGTCCTGCTGCTTGTCCTCGCGTCGCCGTCCCGTGCTCCCGCTGCGCGCTTTGTTGCGAATCTCATTGGCCAAGATCTTCCTCGCCGCAACCTAGCGCCTATCCCGTCCGTCCGTTCTTGTTGCCGCGCCCGCCTCCGCGCCCGTCGCGCCCTCTTTTCCTTCTCCATGCGATAAAGCGCCGCCGCCGCCATTAAAGGCGCGACACCACCTCCCCTTTCTCGTCCTCCGAGCCCCTGTCGCTTATAAAAGCGAGCACCGGGACCGCCTCCTCCTCCTCTCTCTTTCCCTTTCCTCCCTTCTCTCTCCGCTCTTTCTCGGCGCGATTGGAGTTTTCGCCGCCGGCCGGAAGCTTCGCCAAGACCCGCCACGCTGTCGAGTCTCCTCCGCGCTGACCACCGCCTCCCAGATCGCCGCCCGTATAAGGGCTTCCCGTCGCACCTCCCTTCGCCGAGCTCCCACGGAACTCCGCCGTCGCCGTCGAGCCACCGCCTCGCCGCTCTTCACCTTTCGCCGACCTCACTGTCTGCCGCGCGTCCTCGCAGCGGCAAGATCAGCATCCGTGAGCTCCTCTTCACGCTGGTGCCCTCGCCACCGTTCGCGGCGACCATTGGGCCGAGCGCGCGCTCGAGTCCGACGTGGCAAGCCACGTGGGCGCCACCGTGGCGCCAGTCGTGATCGCGTCGGCCCTTTAGTGACGTGTCACTGATCGACACCAGTGGATTTTTCCGAGTTTTTCTTTAGAAAAACAATTCGGCCGGAAATTAAATCCTCAGGGCTGACGTCAGCTGGCGCAATAAATTGATTTTCCTTTAGAAAATTAATTCCAAAAATCAGGAAAATCCCTTTTTCTTGATTTTATGCAATTCCCTATCTTCCTTTGGCCATAACTTCTTCATTCGAACTCGATTCGAGTGATTCAAATTTCTAAATTCATCTAAATTCCTTGTCTTCCTACTAGTATTTATTTGGTATTTATTTGAATTTTATTTGGAGTTGTTTTATTTATTTAGCTTCGTTCGCACGTGTAGATTCTGACGTTTCGGAAGATTTCGCAGACCCGACGACTGAAGCGCCTCTACTCTTCAACGAAGGCAAGTCGTAGACCTTTGATCATATTGAACCCATCTTTATAAAAGTATATTGTTTGATATAAACATGCATTGCTAATTTTATAATAAATGGTTTCGGGATTAGTTAATTACCTAATTGCCATTATGCCTCCTTGATAAATTGTGAACGACATGTATCCTTGAATGACATAAATCCTTGGACACCTTAGGATGGTTAATTACTAGTTGGACATTATTGTACTACCAACATGGGTATCGTGTTTGCTTAGACATGCTTTGGTAGACGTTGGTTTCGCCATGAATCCTTCAATATTAAGTTTATCCGCAGCGCACCGGTTTGTGGCTTGTGTAGTAGCGGCCAGTGTTGCTGATTAAAATGAAGTATGGTCCTGTGTGAGACCACGACATTTGTTGTCACCTTAACTAAAATTTGTGGTGCCAGAACTGGGGTGGTCCTCTAGCTGGGTTGAACCCAAAAAGATGAATTTGACTAAAGGAATTATGGAACCATGGCAAAGCCACTTTTGATAAAAGATGTTGTGTTTTGGCAAGGTTGAACGAAAATTATTTATGCTTGGACGAGTGGGTGGTGGTAAAAGATGGGTGCCGTAACGTACACTTGGAATGTGGAAATGTCTCGTCTGAGCAACCAACTAAGGATTTAATCTTGAACCATTAATCTGGGCCTTAACCATACAACCACATGTCTAGATTGGGATAGACCTGTCCAACTAATTAGCTATGCTTTGATTCGGTTCTGTTTTGGTTGGGAATGGCGCAAGAGAGGGCCCGTAACGGTAACCCCTTAGCGAGCAGAACCGAGTCAAAACAGAACTTTGTAAAGGCCTTGTCACGTACTCTAGACTGCTTACCTAAGATAGTGAGCGGTGGCATAGATATATGCCGAACAAACTAGAGAACTTCGTGTCTTGTGGGTCAAGCTGTACATCCTCTACAGAGTGTAAAACTATTCGAATAGCCGTGTCCACGGTTATGGACATGCCTGGTGATTTCACGCAAGGGGTAGATCTTTTATCGAAAATGTTGGAATGGGTTGTTTGAATCTTGTAGATGGTTGTGGTTGATGGTTGGGAAGTGAACAGAGTGTTCACTAGTTGTTTCAAAAAAATTTGATTACTTATGTATTAATCTTTTAAATTGTGCCTTGCAATCCACTTACTATATTTAAATGTCAAATATTGCTTTCTGCAAAATAGCCATAAAGCTATCCTTGTCAAGCCTTGCATGAATACTATTTGCATACATTTCCCTGCGACTTGCTGATTACATTCAAAGTACTCACGGCTTTGCGCCCTCTGTTTAAATCAGCAGAGGAGGGTGAACCAGTGAACTCAGAGCGCTGGAGAAGAATACTTTGAAGACTTTGCGAACTAGGTCGCGTCCTTCACTCGATTTCCGGTGGGCATATTGGGTGACCTCCACCGGATGTTTGGTTTCCGCTGCATGCTCTCTTTTGTTGCTAAGCCCTGCATGGCAAACTTTGTAAGACTTGACCATAAGGTCCTTTTGCTATTAAATATTAATTTATCTGCTTCATCTATAGTTTAGGTGTACGGTTTTGATTACACCAATGTTGCAATCTGTGTGCACTAGCTCTTGATCCGAGGAATAGTGCGATTATACCTGAAGGTCTGGATCGGAGATCGGGGTCTCTACAAAGGTGGTATCAGAGCTGTGTCGACTATAGGACGTAACCATAGTTAGCATGGTCGTTTAGTCAAGACTTCAACATTTTATCTTCTAAAGCAAACCAACAATTAACTTGAATAGTATTCTCCTCTCATCTTGCTCTATTCCTCCTCATCCTATGCTAATCTCCTGTTATTCTGTTCTCAAGGTCTGACTTCTTATCTTTTCTGAACTTTGTTTCTGAATGTAAAGTGACCCTCTTATCTCGATAATCTCTATAGAATCGAGCTTTGCTTGAAGTCGCCCACCCATATAAGATAGATTAGTAGTGCAGTTACCCTTTTAATTTTAGTATCGTTTAGTCCGATAGATAGGATCTGTGGCTTGAGTTTTGTTGCCTCTTGTAGCTTTCCGGCTATTGTTCGTTGGGTTAAACCGACTTTCTCCAATTAGGTTGTCCCGTCTTTCTCCCTTTTCTTGCTCGTCTTTGTGCTTTTCCTTTCATGCTTTCTTCATCTCGTCTATTAAACCTGAGGAGATTTGTGCAGATGGTTCAGACCCGCAACACCGCAAGTCAAGGTGAATCCATGGAGCCCAACGCACCACCTCCACTGGCCACAATAGCAGACCAAGGCTTGGGTCAGTTTATGGTAGCTCAGACTCAGTTAATGAATGCCGTAATGCAGAATATGAATCAGATGACGAACCAACAGAATCAGACCGCCGCAGCCTTAGTCAACATGATGTACCAGCACAACCAGACCGTCGTTGCTTTTATGACAATGATGAACCAGAACCATCAGGGCGCTGCCATGCTACCGCCACCACCAGCGTTACAACCATCAAAGTTTGTAAGGTTCATGAGGACACATCCACCTACTTTTTCCTACCCCTCCACACCACTAGATGTCGAAGATTGGCTACGCTCTATTGTGGAGAAACTCACCATTGCTCAATGTGATGATCGTGAAAAAGTTCTTCAACGCCTGTGCGCATTTTTCGCCACCTCACCTACCCCCGTCCTTCACGTCGCCATCACCTCGACGCGCGAATTCAATGCGTGGACTTTCGTCGCGCCCGCTGCCGCCACCCACTCCCCGTGCCCTGCCTCCCCGACCGTTGCCGACGCCCATGCCGCGCGGCCACAAAAGTCCGCCGCCGCCCATACCCTCCTCGGCCCTCCCCGGGCCTATTTAAGGCGAGCCCCGGATGCCCCGCAGCCTCCTCTCCCTTTCCCCTCTACTCCCCCTCTCTCCCTCGCCCTAACCCGGCCACAATCGGAACTTTTCGCCAGCGAACACCGCACGGCTCCACCGCCTCTAGCGCCCTCGTCGGAGCTCCTCTGTCGCCCCCGTCGCCACCTTCAGCATTGCATGAACACGGGCCACCCCGTGCGTGTTTTCCCGTCGCCGGAAGCCTCTTGGACCGCCGCCGCCACCTTCAACTACCGCCGCCGCCTTTTGCCTTGCTCGCTGCCGGCCACCGTCTTGTGCGCCACTGTCGAGACCGCGTGCACCCAGTTCCCCGTGGGCCCCTCTTCCTCTGGGTGTCCTCGCCGTCGGCCGGAGCCCCGCCAAACACTGACGAGCCTTGGGCCCCGAGCGCCGCTGACCGGGTGCTGATGTGGTCGCCCAGGTGGTGCCAAATCAGTGCCACCTCAGCACCTGAGGCCCATGTGGCTGCCCCGTCAAGCCCACGTGGCGCTGACGTGGCTATTTCTGGTTTTTCCTTTGAAAAATAATTCAACTGAAATTAAAATCCCAGGGCTGACGTCATGCTGACGCAAATAAAATGAATTTCCTTTAGAAAAATAAATCAGAAAATTTCCGAAAATCCCTTTTTCTTCATTTTATGTATTTTCAAACTTCTGAAGGCCATATCTTCTCCGTTCGAACTCCGATTCGAGTGATTCAAATTTCTAAATTCATTATGTTTCTATTGGTTCTTATTTGGTAATTTTTGGATTTTATTTAGAATTGTTTTATTTATTTGGCTTTGTTCACACGTATAGATTCCAGCGTTTCGGAGTAATTTCTAGATCCGACGACCGAAGCATCGCAACTCTTCAACGAAGACAAATCGTAGACCTTTGATCATGTCGTACCCAATTTATAAAACTATATTGTTTGATACAAACATGCATGGCTAATTGTATAAAAATGGTTTTGGGAATACTTAATTACCTAATTGCCATTATGCCTCCCTGATAAATTGAGAATGACATGTACCCTTGAATGACATAATTCCTTGGATACCATATGATGGTTAATTATTAGTTGGACATTATTGTACTACCAACTTGGGTCGTATTATGCTTACCCTTGCTTAGTCGCGATGTATTCATGATCACGTACTCAAAGAATGAATGAACATGACTTAATGAATTATGGAATTGTGGTGGTACCACTGTTGATAAAATTTGTTGTGCCATGGCAAGGGTTGCTATTCGGCCGGGTTGAACGAAAATGATTTATGCTCGGATGAGTGGTCAGTGGTAAAGGTGGGTGCGGGAAGCACATTGGAATACGGAAAGTCTCGCCTAAGCAGTCTCTAAGGACATAACTTTGTGCGTCATTGATCTGGGCCATACCGTGCAACCACAAGTCCATTTATGGGGTGGACCGGGCCAACTAATTAGCAATGCTTTGAGTCGGTTCTGTTTGGGTTGATAAGTGGCGCAAGAGGGGCCCGGTACGGCAAATCCTTAGCGAGCAAAACCGAGTCAAATCATAGCTTTGTGAAAGCTTTGTGATAATCACTTAGTCACACGCCTTCGGAAGCGTGAAATGCCTGACATTATAAGATGATTATCTATTATGGGTAAAGTGTACAACCTCTGCAGAGTGTAAAACTATTCGAATAGCAGTGTCCACGGTTATGGACAATGCCTGGTGATTTCATACGAGTGGTAGACTTTATCAAAAATGTTGGAATGGTTTGGATGGATCTAAGTAGTTGGTTTTGGTTGATGGTTGGGAAGTGAACGAGGTGTTCACTAGTTGTCTCAAAGAAACTTGATTACTTATGTATTAATCTTTTAAATTGTGTTTTACAATCTACTTCCTGTATTTACTATCAATATTGCTTTTTGCAAGATAAGCCATAAAGCTATCCTTGTCAAGCCTTACATGAATATTACTTGCATACATTTCCCTACGACTTGCTGAGTATTTTAAGTACTCACGGCTTTGCGCCATTTGTTGATCAGTCGCCAAAGAAGAACCAGGGAACACCGAGTTCTACGAGGAAGACTACTTTGAAGACTTTGCGAACTAGGTCGCGTCCTCCACTCGATTACCTGTAGGCATGTCAGATGGCCTCCATAAGATGTTTGGTTTCCGTTGCAAGTTACCTTTTGTTGTTAAGCCCTGCGTGGCAAACGTTGTAAGACTTGACCATAAGGTCATTTTGCTACTAAATAATATTAATTTGTTTGCTTCATCTATAGTTTGTTGTATGGATATGATTACACCAATGTTGCAACTGTGTGAGCTAGCTACTGATCCGGGACTAGTTCAGAATAAACAGAGAGTCTCGGAGTTGTATATCCGGGGTCCCGACATACAACAACTAAAGTCTGGATAAGGCGTCTGATCACTCCAGAGCAAATCAAACATCCAACTAGTAGCATTATCCGGACAAGAAAGGCACAAGAAAGATATAATATGGTAGAAAAATACTTCTCTTCTTAAAAGAGATAATGACTAGACATTGATAGTTAAAAAATAGTTGGATTTTCTATGCAATTTCTCTTATTATAACCAGCTCCATCCTAACGTAAGTCACAACAACCTCTTTCTCCGCCTCAACGCCGCCTCCCCACTGCTACATCCGTCGACCCTACCACCTGCCACCTCCTCAAGACCTAACTCACTACTCACAATCATCCCCCTCCACTTGACATCATTCACGTCCTCCTATGTACCCGCGGCTAGTGGCGTCACCACTGCCTTGTCGCCCAACGTTGATCCATCGCTGCTCTCCTCCCTATATAGTTGGAGATTCCGGCGAACCCAAAACCTAAATGAGTGAATCCGAACTCTAACCTTATCATGAATGTCGGAGAAGTCAAAGATCTCTCGGCCAAAGCACGGATTGTGGGTGCAAATCGAATGATGACAAAATCGACTTATTTCCTTAAATTTTTAGTTGAGTATTATGTAGCAATTCCTCTTAAATTATAGAGTAACATTTCTTTTATCAAATAGAGTAACATCGCACTCTACAATTCCATCTATATACTTCTTTGTGCAACAACTCATAAAATTATATAGATAAAATATTTATCCTCACTACTCTAGAAAGATAAACAAGCATCATATAGTTAATTTAGTTAGATAATTAAGTTTCTACCTTGTTTAACTATATATTAGGGTCTAGCACATAAGTACACATTTGGATATAGCAATATTGAAATCCTTGTACCACCGTATTAAGAGCCTAAGAAAGGAATACACATATTATATATCTTTTATATGTCTTTTTTCCAAAATTTGGGATGTTACAAACAAAAAAGACAACCTTGCTGTGAAAAGCTAAAAGGAAAAGACGGAAGCCATTATTCACTGAGATTTTAGAATTAGGAGTCGAAACTTTATAGAATGGTAGCTCGATACCTCCTTTTTCATTGTCTAAGTTTTGATAAATGTTATGATTATTTGATAGGCTATTTGAAAGGTTTCGCATGTTCACAATGGCCAGACGGTTCACACTAGATATCCTCCCTCCAATGGTCCTCTTGTGGCATACTTAGCTCTGGTTTATTTGCTCTAACGGCAGGTGCATGGCCAAATTATTGTTGAGTTGAATAATCTCTTTGCTGAAAGATTTACTCTGTTATTGAGGTGCATTGCTTGTCTTGATCTAAACAATTCTTACAAATGTAAACTTCATGTTCTTTGTATTTAATCACACCTTTGTTTGATTTACTTTTTATGTTGTCTTTGTAGGTTCTGGTTCTTATTCGACTATTGATGAAGAAATGGTGGGCTAGGATAGAGATAAAATCTTCGTTGTTTAGGTACTCAAATTATATCTCTACAATACTATACTATCTATGTTTTGTCATTTTTTTTCTTATTATGTTTTTATGTTAAAGCATTGAACTAAAGTTTCATGCCAACAATAATGAGTGGATCCACCGTCCCTCCAGCCTAGGCAGTTGCCCAGGCTTACTGGCGATGCGCTATGGTAGTCCCGATGAAGTTCCACGGCGACCATGACCGAAAAATGGCATCCTGCCTAGACAAAACAAGACGACCGGTACTTAGCTTGCGGTTTGCCTAGGCTTTGGAAAATTCCTAGCTCCGCTACCGCAATAATGCATTTGTGACTTATTTTTTGTTATGTTGTGGTGTGGGTATAAATTGATATTAGTTCTAGGATGTTAGTATATTAGAATTTAGCTCGAGGTGTGATAAAATCTTAGATCCGTCACTATCAGAAAACGTCGTCCTAGGACCGGAATAACCGGACAATGGGACAAGGGTGATGGAGTGACAGGGTAAAAATGGCGCAATACTTGAAATGTAAGTAAACTTTCTCTATTTCCGCAAGAGAGGCCCCCTTGCTCCGCCCGGAAGACCCTGCTATTCGGCGGATCGTGTTTGTCCAACGAGTTGCTTCATTGCCATTCGCAACATTAGTTCTTTTTTAAGCTGTATCAACTTTTGGCTATCTTGATTAGTACTCGTTAAAGTCAGCTTTTAAACAGTGATTCAAAACGTGCAATGAAGCCGCACCATTATACCTCTTTGTTGAACTACTTGATAAATTCTGGTGTATTTTTAAATTAAAGTGAGGATTTCAATTTTTTTATGAACAAACCGGCCCCTCCAATTAATATCCTGGACTTCGTTTTTTTTATTGTAAAAAACACAATCTTTATTACCTACTCCTTCACCAAAAAATGCTGGATGTAGTTTTTGATTTTTCACCGTCTTCAAATATTGCTGGTCACATTCGAAGGATAGTCTTGGATGACGTGACCAATCTAAATATTTAAAAGGATATTATTATTGAAAACACAAAAATTCGACCACACCCTTTTCATTTTCCAGTAAGAAGAAATTTGTGATTTTGTGATTATAGCTTGGTTTTTCAGCTCTATATCGCTTCACCCATTCTTTTCCTTCCACACCTCAAGGCAAACAAACCATAAGACATTTCAATCCTCTGCCATGTAGTTCAAACGGCACACACTCATATCATTTCACACCAAGTACTACCCTATCCGTCGGATCGAAGATTGGACGGTCAAGACTTCCCTCGAATACATTATCCAGTCTCCTGGAGGCGGAAGCGAAGGAGTGGGCGGGAGCATTCTCCTGCCCCTTTCCCGGCCTTTCTCCTCCAGCCTCTAAACAAAGCGAAAACCCCAAACCGACCAACCTCCAGGACCAGGAGAAGAAATCAAGAACGCACAAGAAAATTTAATCATCTCCCCAGCACGGCCGACATGCACCCCACGTTCGCGCCCTGCTTAAATTAGGCGGCCACCGAGCGAGCCCGCCCCCTTTTTAATTTTCTCAGGGCCGGATCCGCCTCCTTCCACAACGACGGCCGTAGTGCGCGACATGTTGATCCCGCTCCATGCCTGTCGCTTCTGAATTCTTTCTTTTCTTTCTCTCTCCCTTTGCTTGTGTTAATTGTTGTTCTTGTTGAGGGGATCGATCGAGGAAGAAGCGTTTGTGCGTGAGGAGGGGCGTCGTCGTGGTTGCTGGGGGCGTTGTGTGGCGTTGCTGGCGATCTTGATATCGTCGTCGTCGTTGCGGCGTTTGTGTTTTTGAGGAGGTGCGGCGGTGCACGACCGCCGGGTGCCACGCGCCCACGCCTTGCGCGCCAAGCTCGAGGCGGTGGGCTGGGTGATGGTGCGGTTCCTCCGGCGCCACAGCCTTGACAAGACCTGCTCGCAGCAGCAGAGCCAGCACCAGGAGAGTAGTAGCAGCGGCAGCGACACGGAGATGCACGAGTCCCTTGGCAACGGCGGCGCCGCCGCCGGCACTCCCCCGCTGCCCAACGGCAGAGCGGCCGGCGCGCCGCCTCGCTCCCGCTTCGCCCGCGACGGGCCGCCCTCAGGTACCGTACATCACATTTTGGTTGCTTCAGTTGGTTCTTGGTTTGCTCTAGTTTGTATGTTTCACGCGATTCTTTGTTTGCTTTGGCTTTTATTTTCTGGTTAGATTTGGACGTGATGAAGGAGAGGTTTGCGAAGCTCCTGCTTGGAGAGGACATGTCCGGCACCGGGAAAGGCGTCTCGTCGGCGCTGGCGCTGTCGAACGCCATCACGAACCTGGCGGCGTCCGTCTTCAGCGAGCACCGCAAGCTGGAGCCGATGGCGCCGGACACCAAGGAGCGGTGGAAGAAGGAGGTCGGCTGGCTGCTGTCCGTCACCGACCACATCGTCGAGTTCGTGCCCACGCGGCAGACCTCCGAGGACGGCACAAACATGGAGGTACGTAACAATCGCGTGCCCATGACCATGAGCACGTAATTCAATGCGCACGTCCCTGCCAATATCGATCGATCTTTACACAAATGCTTGGTATTCCTATATTCGCAGATAATGTCGACGGCGCAGCGCCGTGACCTGCAGATGAACATCCCCGCGCTGCGCAAGCTAGACGCCATGCTCATCGTGAGTGCTCTGCTGCCTCGCCTCCTTAACTATGCAATGATCACTGCATGTATGTTGCGCTCGATCATGGCGAATGAATGGATCGAATGATGGAAATCACCAACCATTGGTGCAGGGGTACATGGACAACTTCGTGGACCAGAGCGAGTTCTGGTACGAGAAGGGCGGCGACAACAAGCGCGACGACGACAAGTGGTGGATGCCGACGGTGAAGGTGCCGGCGGAGGGGCTGTCGGAGGTGACCCGCAAGTGGCTGCAGTACCAGAAGGAGTGCGTGAACCAGGTGCTCAAGGCGGCCATGGCCATCAACGCGCAGGTGCTGGTGGAGATGGAGATCCCGGAGATCTACATCGAGTCGCTGCCCAAGAAGGGGAAGACGAGCCTGGGCGACGCCATCTACCGGAGCATCACCGACGAGGAGTTCGACCCGCTGGAGTTCCTTGAGGGGACGGACCTGTCGACGGAGCACAAGGTGCTGGACCTCAAGAACCGCATTGAGGCCTCCACCATCATCTGGAAGCGCAAGATGCAGACCATGGACGCCAAGTCCTCCTGGGGCTCCATCATCAGCTTCGAGAAGCGCGAGCAGTTCGAGGAGCGCGCCGAGACCATCCTCCACCTCCTCAAGCTCAAGTTCCCCGGCACCCCGCAGTCCCATCTCGACATCTCCAAGATCCAATACAACGGGGTACGTATGCTTTCGTTGGTGCGATGCTTGTTGTTGATGACGCATGCGATCACCAATGGCTGCCATGGATGGGTGCAGGACGTGGGGTACGCGATCCTGGAGAGCTACTCGCGGGTGCTGGAGAGCCTGGCGTACAGCGTCATGTCGAGGATCGAGGACGTGCTGAGCGCGGACGCGGCGGCGCAGAACCTGACGGCGAGCGAGGCGGCAAGGAGGATGCTGGAGTCGGACGCGCTGGCGGCCAGGAAGCTGGACGCCAAGGAGGAGCTGGAGAAGCTCAACGAGGCGCCGGCGTCCATGACGCTCTACGACTTCATGGGCTGGCACTTCGACCAGGACGAGCTCATGCGGAAGAGGGAGGAGGGCACCCTCGACGAGACCGGCGAAGCCAAGCTCAAGAAGGCGCCCAGCCTCGCCCCCAAGAAGTTCTCCTACGTCGACAACCTCGCCGGCGGCATGAGGAGCCCCTCCGCCCGCCACTGATCATACAAGGAGAATAGAGATTGATCAACACAACGGAGGAAGATCATGGCATGGCATGGCTTTCCTTGCATGTACATAGCTGAGGCACAGTACGTACTAGAGATCATCAATCTACACTGGATCGGAGTAGAGGTCAGCTCGCGCTATCAGTCTCTTACCTACGCTGCTTGCCACGCAGGTGGTGGTCAATTGGTGATGATTAATTTATTTCTTCCCTCTCCATCTAGATTCTAGAGTCTAGACAAGGGGAAGAACAAGGTGATTTGATCTACTGTGCCTTTTTTTTTCTTTGCTTCGGTGCAATTAGATGCATTGCTGTGTCCTACAAGAACCTTTTTTTGGATTGTTGTTGTACGTAGCTACTGATTTCGGAGCTAGCATGTATTTTGCACCTAGTTCTGAATTCCCCGGAAGAGGAGACGCTGAACTCTTGTGGTATGTGTATGTCACTTGCCAGACCCGGAAGACACACTGTATTCTTTTATTTGTTTTAAGCTAATCTTTTCTTAGACTCGTTTTTCCTATTCGAGTGGTCATGCATACGCAAATGTATTTGTATCCTGCCTGGTTCTTGTCAAGAGACTTAAAAAGCACACCTACTTTGCTTCATTGGGTTGAAATAGAAATAAGATTGTACATGAATCAGAAGCAGGCCTCTCCAATTCTCTTGTCCAACACACACCACACCACAGCACAAATCACAAGCAAAGTCACAGAAAAATGCAACAAATGGCAGCATTGGACCCTCATTTTCCATTTTAGCACAAATCTCCCACAACTTAAATCATAGCAATATACCGGGGGGAAAAAATCAAAATCATACAACTTCGATCGCTCAGGCTTGTGCACAGTAATGCAATTTGCCTAAAGCATCTCTTGACCCATTTAGTAATTTCAAGGGATCTCAACAAGAAATTTGCCCAAGACCAACCAAGCCTAACTCCATTGTGCGCACTACAGAGAACAATGTCCATCAGATGGATACTGCTTTGCTATCTACTCCTTCCACCTATATTATATATATCACCCCAGAGGATGACAAAGGATTGAAACGGGCAAGAATGTGAAAAAAAAGGAAACCCCATATAAGAACTTGAGTACCTAACTAAACCCTCCTTTTTTCTTTCCTCTCTAGTGGAAAAAGAACAAACGAAATCACGTGTTAGCAGTTGAACTCGCGCCAAGCATTTACAACACCATCAAACCTCAAGGAATAACTGGAGCGCTATGTACATCTGTTTATACATCAGTCAGCTCTAAGTCATTTTCCTGACTGTGTTGAACTGAAGCTGTCGGGCTAGGAACATTGTGCTCTATATAGTCATCCGAAGCATCCTCCTCGTCATCTGAAGATAGAAGAGATGACCCCATCCATGTTTTGAAGCCATCATTCACGCGCCTCTGCATCACTGGAGTCACTTCTATTGTGGTCTCAAGCATCTCTAGACCCACATTGTGGGTAGCATAATCGCCCTCATCAAGGACAATTGCAGCTTTCCTTCTCAAGAAGAAGGCTGTGCCACCATATAGGATTACCAAACCCCATGCAGTAATTTCATAGCACCAAAAGAGAGGAACGGAACAACTACTTCCAAGGGCCAAAAGCGCCGATCCAAGAATAATTGCCATGAGACCAAATATAACGGCAAAAACTGCATTAAGTATAGCCAAGCAACGCACACCACCTGCAGTTCCAAGTTGATATTAATGACTGAGCTTATATATATATATATATATATATATATATATATATATATATATATATATATATATACACAAGAAAACATTGGTTGAAACAAATTTAACATACTTTTTGCCAATAATTATCCGCACACGCGTGATAGCATTCTACGGACAAAAGAGAAATAAGACTGATGCTGCTGCCAGCAAGCTGCATTAGAAAAAGAGTAAAGTAGAACCAGTAGCTAATGCATGAGCTATATGTAATTTCCTTCATTCATAACTGATGTCGCGACAAGTTATTATGTTAGATTAGAAAAAATATTTAACAGAATTATGGCAATCAGATGCTAAAAAAGATCGACAAGACAAAGCCATAAAAAATATCAATCTTTGTTGCCACTAAAATTCAATCTTGTGAATAATAAATGATAATGACATCACTGGAATAAAAGAGTTAGTGCCTAGTGAGAATTTGTGCATAATTGATGGCAAATGCATCAAATAAAATATATAATCCCGTCCTCATTGTCGGTTATTTCACATTAATCAAGATTTTCCAAAACATGTACTAGATTTAATGCCCAGATGGCAGTCTCATATATCTGATATCAGAAACACATTTTCACGGATATCCACTCATTTTGGATTTAATCCCCAAATGGAAGTTTTATATATCTAATATCTAGAACACGTTTTCGCAGATATCCACTAATTTTAAGCTTGGTGGACATTTTTGACCAAGGATCCAAAAACCGTTACCGGAACAAATCCCGCTCGGCGGCCGGTACCGGTAACCGGCCGATTAACGGAAATCCCAGAAAAAAACTGGCCGTTTTTCAGAAACTGAATTTTGAACTAAGGTTTTTGAAAACTGGTAATCGGACTGGTTACCACCCGAAAACCGAAAAAACCAATTTAAAAAACCGGTAAAACTGGCCGGAATTTTGAATTGACTAATTTTGAATTAGAAAGTGTTTAATGAAGTGCGTATTTAGCTCATACAATATGTAACCTAACATATTTAGCTCATATAAAGT
The DNA here is from genome assembly GCA_036346405.1 of Phyllostachys edulis. NCBI lineage: Eukaryota > Viridiplantae > Streptophyta > Magnoliopsida > Poales > Poaceae > Phyllostachys > Phyllostachys edulis. The sequence continues at coordinate 28,531,861 of CM070548.1, forward strand.
GTAAACCGGCCCAAAACAATAATTCAAACATACTTAGCTCAAACAATACGTAATCTAGCACAAAATAGGCCTAAACCAACCTAGGAAGTGCATTATGGAGTTAAAAATTCAAATTTAAAATTGAAATTTTCCGGCTGATCACTTTGCTCATCCTGCCGCTACCAGAAATCCGATTCATCGCCGTGATTTTCCCTAGTTTTGACTAATGAAAAAAGTGATAGATGCTTGTGGGCTGTAACAGCTCTAATTTGTGTTCACTGTTTAAAAATGCATGAAAACAGATTGCCATGAATTTTGAACCTTTATTGCTTTTCTTAAATGATTAAAAGCTTATCATAAAAGCAGCAGCGATGTTTTAATTTTCAAGAAAAACCGAAAGATGTTTAAAGTAGTGGGGTTAATTTTAATAAACACTAGCTAAAGTCAGGAGCCTCCCCAAAACTTTTCGTAATTTTTGGAGCTCGTTTGCTATATTTAAAAATTCCCCAAATTATTAGCCTTTTCAAAAATTCCAAAATTGTTTTTTTTTCCGCCTCCTTGGGCCACTGCCATAGCCCACTCCTCGCCACCGCTTTACCAAAGACTAGCCCGCATCGCTTCCTCGCTTCTCTTCGCTAACGCTTAGGCCCACACATCAAACTCCTTCCACCTCTCACTCACCCCGTTCACCACCGTGGCCACACGCCCGAGCGCACCCTCGCCCGACTTCTCCCCTCGTCGCCACCTGGTGGACCCGGACCTCGACACCTCAGTCGTCCCCACCCACTGCCGCCAATCCCCACACGAGTAAGCGATGCGCTGCGTCGCCGTTCACCCTAGCTCGCGCCAGCTCCATCGCTCGCCCCCGGTATGCGACCGAAGCCCATCGATTTCCCGTTGCTTGGCGCGCCACCGACTTCGCCATGCCCCGTCCCATTGCTACAAGCACCAACCACCCCCGTTGTCGCCTCCGTTTGTCCTCTCAAGCAAAAAACGAGAGTGAGCGCTCTCGAGTTCTCACAGTGGCCGTTTTCTTCTCTTCGTCATCTCGTGATTTTCTCTGAGGTACTTAAGCCCTCCATGCGCATCATCCTCTTCCCAGCTCGCCATTCTCACCTCCCTCCAAGAACCAAAGCCTCTCTCCTCAGACTAATGGGAACGCAAGCGCCGCTCACGGCGCCTGTGAGCATGCACCACACCATTGCTGCCTCTAGTGAGCTTCCCTCCTTGCGACACTCGTGTCATCTTTCTTCTGGAGCTTCACCCATTCCCTTCCCGTGCTTGTTCTAGCTGTTGGAGCCATGGAGAGCGCATCGCTATCGTCGTCTTCGCCTTCGGCGAGCACACCCTTTTCGAGCCGTTGCATCCTCGCCGTTCTGGTCAATTTGTCCTATCCAACCGCGTCATCGCATGTTCCATACCTTAATGATGCTTTTCCCTCACTTAATGTTGGCCCTCCCGCAAGAAATCCTTGGATCCTCGCCGTCTTCGGATCCTCGCCGTCTTCCTCGTTCCGGCCGCTGCTACCATTTTCACCGATTGTCGCCATTTTGGTGAGTCTCTGATCGATTCCTTCTGTCTTCATCATCCTCAGTGTGCATACGAGCTAATGTGCACCTTCTTGTAACTTCTTCATCACCCTAGCACGCCGCCACCGTGAAGCCATCATCGCTGCCCCTTCTCGTCGTTACTCTACCACCAGCGACCATCCTCTATCGCGATTGACCACCTTGGTGAGCTTCCAATAGTCCCCTAGAACTAATGCGCTCGATAGAATCGAATCTTAGTGTGTGTAACATAGTGTTCACTGTAGCCACCCATGGCACCGCCGCGGGAAACATCGCCACCGCCGCTTCGGTGACTCTTGGTCCCCATGCCATCACCGCTAGCATCGTAGTCACTCCCTTGAGCATTCACGCATCTTGTTTTGCCTTCCTTATGCCCCGTTCACAACTGTCGCCATGGCTCTGTCTCGCGCCGCCATTGCATGTCTCCGTCGCCGACACTCCGACCGTCCATTGCCCCGCCGCCGCCACCCGGAGTTTTCACCGTCGACCAAGCAATCCATTTTGCCCCTCCCCGAGCCAAACCATTGCATCGTTTAGCGCCGGCGAAGCTTCTTCAAGACGCATTGCGCGCGTGCGTCTCTCTCAATCAATTAGGGTCCACCTGCCAGGGCTCTAATCTAGGTTAAGGATTGATTAGTGTTAATTATTTAATTAGTGGCTAATAAGGCAATGACATGTGGGGTCCATTAACTGTTTTTCTAATTAAAACATGAATTAAAACTTAAGAGAGAGATATGCAGGGCCCACATGTAAGTAAATGATTTTCAGAAAAATGTAAAATGGAAAAGCTGCTTTCAGTTCTAATGAAACACGCCTTGTCTGTTAGAAAGCGTAATTTCAAAAATTACACCTTCGACGTCAACCTTTTCTTATTTTCAGGATTTTTCAAACCAAACCAAATTCAAATGTTTATAACTTTTGCATATGAACTCCAAAATAAGTGAAATTTGTTTCTAAAATTTTATAAAATCACCTGCTTTCATATTTTGCAAAAATAATTGGATTTAGCCTCTGTTTGAATTCTTTTGGCTCTTATTTGTGTTATTTGCCAATATGCGTGTAGATACCGACATCCCGGAAAATTTCTTCGACGTTCCAGAGCAAGAACCAACACTAAACGAGTAAGGCAAGCACCTCCTTTGATCATATTAAACTCATATTTAAATGTTATGTATGTTGTTTTACAAGTATTTATGCATGCGTGTATTTCGATAAAAATTGCTATGTCAGGTAAAGTTGATAGTTAAATCCCATTTGTTGCATTACCATGCCTTGATAAATTGATACCCTCGCTGTTGTCCGCATAGTAATAACATCCCCAGTAGGTACTATTAGTTGTGGGCGTTGTAGATCATCCGAGTAGATGAAGCTTAGCCATGCTAAAATCGATATTAGATGTGGTAGTCTGGAAATTAGTCTTTACTCAAAAATTGGGACACTAATAATTACAGTCCAGAGGAGGCCACCTCTGATATTTTAATAACGAATAAAACTTGAAAGATGTTTTAGACTTGGGGCAAGTGATTGATGAGACCGGTGCAGTTGCACGAGAGTGTGGTTGATATGTGGTGGTCTCGCCCGAGTCATTAAGGACTGATCTTTTGTGCCATAGACCCAAGTATATCCGTACAAACCACATGTTCTTGTATGGGCAGGCCCTAGCACAATAAGTCGTCGTGTTCTAGCAATCAAACCGCAAGTAGTGGCCGAAGGAAGTAGCCTTAGGCTAGTGTGAGCATGGAGGTGTATCCATGTTCGTAGGAATCTTGACCGGTATAGGCAAGATTTACCAACACAATGTTGAGTCTTGGAATGTTGGAGGGGCGGACTCCATATTCGAAGGGTGGAAGGCTCAACGGGTGGGTTTATTGCTAGGACAGACGATGTAAAGGCTTTGTCATAGACTCAATCGGGTACCGATGGTATCGCGTGACATGCATGGCATGGTAAGATGTTTATATCGTGTGGGTAAGATTGTGCGACCTCTGCAGTGTAAATCTATTCAAATAGTCGTGTCCTCGCTTATAGACATCGCTTAACTATATTGAGTCGAGAAAAATATGGATGAGGGAATTCATGTGATATGTGGTTTATTTGTCGTTGTTTTGGTTTTAGGGCAGCAAGCCCTTGGTCCAGTTAATGTTATTTATGCTATGATAATTACTTCTTTATGAACATCAAATGCTCTTACACTTGCCGGTTGCAATCTACTAATATTATTGAAAATAAAATTAGTAGTATTGTGCTAAGTCAAAACTAGACTAGTTAGCCTCATTTGTCTAAGCTTGCATGATATTTTACTTTGCTTAAAAGTCTTGCGGAGTACATCATTGTACTCAATGTTGCTTGTTGAACATATTCAGAGGATGTAGAAGACCCGTCGTATGGTTACTTTTATGCAGCAGGTTTTGACGACGTTAATGCCAAGTTCTAAGGTTTAACCCGGTCGGTTGCCTGTGGGAAGGATGAGGCATTCTTGTTGGTTTTGTTGCCTCTTTTATCTACGTTTCCGATGAACCTTTATTATCATGTGAACTATTTGGCCGGTCGGACCTTGTTTTATAAACCTAGCCGTGTAGGCATATGTTCAATTGTTAAATATATGTATTGCTTTGTTTATTTCATCGTGTATGGATGTGATATGTCAATGTTGGATATGTATGCTAGCCACTGATCATGGGACTAGCACAGTAAACACATAAGATTTCGGAATTGATCTCCCGTGATCCGAGATGGGCCCATAATAGGATCTTCTACCGATCAAATAGAAGTGTTATCATTTTTTTATGTTGATACTTGATAATTTGTGGATAATTGGACATCCATCATCTGAACCTTCTGTGCATTTCTGTATCAGTCTAGGATCTCGCTAGTACACACAATCGCAACATCTTCGAAGGCATACCTAACAGTTGATTAAACTTGTTGAGGTACTCTGTTAGAAAAGGTTGCCTTGATACATGCCTTGGTACAGTTTATGGAACTCCCTCTTCTTCCTATCTATAGCGTGGAAAGCTTCCACGAACTCTTCCCACGTGATTCCTTCAGTGTTCTTATGAGTTACACAGTAATTCTCTCACCAATCTGTCGGAGCTCTTTTCACCTTCTCATGGTCGTTGCACCGAGTCAAAGTAAGCTTCTTGTCCACATCTTTCAACTAATCATCTGCGTCCATAGCTTCTTCTAATCTAGCAAGGTGGGTGGCCTGGTCCTCATGAACTCGACCAACCTGGATTGTGGTGGAAATACTGGAGCAGGAGCCGGTGCATGTTGTTGATTATCGATTGCGTTCTGTGCGAGTGCATGGAAGCCAAAATTGCATAGCCATCATCTATTCAACATTCATCCCCTACACTTGAGCCTGTGGTGGGAGGCGGAGATTGTAGAAAGAGCGCATGGGGGATTGGGAGGGAGGAAATCAAGAGACTAGGGTTGCAAACTAGGGGATTGGGTGCCCTCCAAATCCAAATCTATGTTATATATGGCGGTTGGCTATTTGGTTGCATAGTTATTGGGCCTAGGGAATTAGGAATAACACCACTATGCAAGTATATCTCGGGCCGGGCTGGGCTGGGCTTTTCGGGCTGTTCAAAGCGAAGCCCAAGCCTGACACAAAAATTACTTTGGACTGCAAATTAAGGCCTGAGCCCAACCCTAACTTGCCCGGCCAGGGAAAATCAAGCTGGACTGCCCATGAACAAGTCTACCCCCCTTTGGCTTGCCATTGTTCAGGCGGCAGCATGGCTAGCTGATGGCTCTTTAGGGCACATCTTTAGGGAACACAGAGCTGGGTGAGATGGATTAAGTTGTTGGGCTTTGTGGGCTAGGTGGCCTGGTGGGCTCTTTTTGCCATTTTCCCTTTGCTATATCTCTATTATTTGCTATTTCCTCATCTAATTTGCTGTTGTTTGTTGGTTAATATGGAGTCGCCTCACCACACACCATAAGTGCCTAGGCGTCCAGGTGGTGTTCTGGCACCTCACCGCGCCTTACCGCCTTGATAACCATGCTCCCACTTGCTAATTGAGTAAGTTGCACCAACATATAACACCGTTGCCAAATGCATATTTGAAACCCCCATGTTAACCCTTTTACGCGAAGCAAGGACGAAAGTGTAAGTGGGGTTGGTGCTAGTACATGGTTTCCCGATGTGCGGGAAGATGAAGCTTATTTATAGATGAGTTGTTACACATCACTTGGCGGACAGAAAACTCTAAATCCCCGATCAACCACTTGTAAGAGCATGTGTATGTGTATATGCACGTTAGGCAAGCACATGTGAACTCGATATTCTTTGCGTTCAACCAAGGTTCAAGAAAGCGATAGGCGCTAGTCGAGCAGTGTCCCGGCGCCTAGCGCCTAGGCCGCAGTGAAGAGCAGCCCTCCTAACAGCATCCCTGTGTACCACAGAAGATCCTAGCTCAATTACTCGGTGGGGCCCACTTTCTCTCTTCTTTCTTCTCTCTTTCTTCACCTTCAGACCAAGCAGCCAAGAGGCTCTCTCTTCTCTCTTTCTTCTTTCTCTCTCTCCCCTTTTCCTCTCCCTACCGATCCCTCTCCATGGCAAACAGAGCAGAGCAGCGGCGACGCGGGAGGAGAGAAAGGGCGGCGGTGTGGGAGCAGAGAAGAAAGAGGGGGCAGCAGCGGGAGCGGAGAGAGCAGAGCGGCGGCGGCGCGAGGGCATAGAAGAAAGCGAGGGCGGTGGCAGGAGCAGAGAGAGCAGAGCGGCGGCGACGCGGGAGCAGAGAAGAGGGGGGCGGCACAAGAGCAAAGAAGAAAGCGAGGGCGACGGCGGGGGTGGCGACATACCTCAATTCGGCGGCTAGTGACGGGGGAGGCGAAATCTACCCGCAGCGACCTCAATTTGACAGCGGGGATGGCCGAAACCCCGGTTCGACGTCCGCCTCACGCCACCTCGCCGAGCGCTGCCCAAGCCGTCTTGGACCGGCTTGACCGCCTAGCCGGTCCTAGGTGGCCAACCCGCCTAGCTCTCAAATATCAAATCGTAGAAGCATAAATTCACTATTGTTTGCATGCAGCTTGCAAATCATCCATACGCGCACTTGGAATTGGTTGTGTGCATGTAAGCGTGACATTCTTTACTTGTAAACATTCAGCACACAGATGCAAGTGCATGTATGCTGCAGTAACAACCTCCCTGCACATGTATGTAAATTTGTGTTGCATTGTGGCAACTAGTGTACCAAAACGGCAAAACCTTATGAAATTTGCATTTTGACTCCAAGACTGCCACTTAGGCAGCAATTTGCACTGTAGCTCCCTAAACTTGTAAGGTTGTGCCACTTATCCCTCTACTTGCAAGTTTAATTACTTGGTCCTTCAACTTCAAAACTTTTCCTCCCATTTGCTCATTTTTGCATTTTATTAACAGAAAATGATGATGTGCCATACAGTCAGCTAGAGAACAATGACATGCACAGTCAGCTAGAGAACAATGACATACCCGTCCAGGGTGGTGATGTGGACAAAAGAAGGCCACATGATGAACGCGTGACTACATGGAGGGTATCAACTGAGCAAAAAATGTGAAGTAGCATGGTTATATTTTTCCGTCACGCTAGTAGCACCGAGCGAAATAGCGAGGATGCACTGTAGTGAGCAAGGACAACCTGGGGTTGTCAACAGTGGAGTGTAGGAGAAAGGCAGTTACCAGTGGAGGATCAGATTGTGCCTTGACTGGAGAGAGATGGGGACTGGCCTTCAGTACATGGCACCATATCTCTCTGCAGTTGGGGTACCATTTCATCCTCCTCTAGCCGCTGCCTTTCTCTTGTGCTCCACTGCCAGCATCCTAGGTCACCACCACCCACTACTCCATTGCAGCATATTTTTTTCCCGCCTGATGCAACAAGTTCGACAGGAAAACTGAACCATGGTACATCACTTTTCACTTGGTTTAACCCCTCCAGGTGGTCATGTTTTGTCCACATCCTCACTCTGAATAGCCATGTCATCGTTCTCTAGCTGATTGCATGTCATATCATCAATTTCCATTAAGAAAATGCAAAAATGTGTGAACGGGAACGAGGATGCAAGTTTAGGGACTTGTGAATTGAATTTGCAAATTGACGCAGCTACGTGGTACAACTTTACAAGCTTAGGACACCATCTCAAGAATTAACATTGTTTTGTTGAGAGCGCCATCTCAAGACTAACACTGGCAGAGTTTGCTTTCTGTAAAAGACTAATTTTACCAGCATGAACTTGATACAAACTATCAGCAAGCACCACCAGGAAATCGAGATTGAGATATAGGTTTTTCCCAAGTAATAATTGTGCTTAATAATGATGGTTCACCAGTAAACATGTTAAATTGGTATAATTGCCCATATTCGAGATCGTCAAAATTGTGGGGCTTTAATGCTCTATCAAAATTATGAACTTATTGACTGCTTCGTGAACCTTAGATATCCATCTTAAGATTATTGTAATATATCTTTCCAAAGTAGAAGATAGAATGGTCTCTACGTAATTCTTGGATGAGAGAATGATAGGCCATATGCCTCATAACACTACCGTTACCGTAGCGAACTAAAAAGGGGTGCCAAAATATGCGCTTTCAGACACCTAACTCATTTGAATATCTAGAAGGCTAACTCAAAAAGAAATGACCATCGGTTAGCTCCATACTTTATCAGTGCCACTATAAAACCCATCAGAAGGCCGGAAACAAGACATCATAATTTTTTCAAAGATCTCTGAGAAGGATGCATATATCAAGTTATCGACTCACCTCTTTTAGAAGCACAGAAGTTATTCTCAACTACGCAGATAAATGGATGCCTTCTTGGAGCAGCATATGCAACAGATATTCCTGCAAGGATATATTGATTTAATATTCACAAAAAGAAGAAGCACAATGAGTTTGAAAGACTTCATTGATAGTGGCTCTTGTCTGTCAAGAAAAATGGATACAAAACACGGACTGCGAGATATACATAAACAATATCAGCATGAATCATCTATAAAAGATACTTAAATTATAACACATTTTTACATTAACAATCTAGAAAGCTATTCAAAATCTCAAGGTTACTTCAAGTGGATCTCTTTCCATTAACGATATGCTACCAGTTAATTGCATCAATAGCTTTCGATCCCATATGCATCATTTTGCTTGAAGAAACACAAAATATTATGAAGTATACATGCAGACCACTGTTGATAGGTTCATGCTTCAGTGGGCATCTACATTGAACTTGCTATTTACTTGACCTATTACCTCACAGCCACAGGAGACAAGGTCATTCCCAAGAGAACCTGATTAAGATTCTAGTCCATGGACTTTGATGATTATAGCATTCTACTTCATTGGCTGTGAGATAAATATTCAACTTGACAACAACTGCCCAGGGGAAAAAGGGAAGACCATATCCTATAGTATATAACCTGATGGGAAATGTATCTAGTACGAAATACCCTTAAAATAGGATAACAGAACTCAAATATCAACTGTTGGATCACATTTGGATGCGTAGATCAAGGCGGATTACTTATTTCATTAGAAGGTGGAAAGACAGGAGTGTAGCATGAAATAATTCAGGTGTTTTCTGAAAATGTCAGTGGTTTTTAGTGCATAGTTTGAGCTGCAGAGATCTCATTGAATGATCACAATGGTTAGTTCGTGTTATCCTATTTCAAGGCTAGTTCTCATTTGATATTTGTTCCCTACCTTGACGTGCCTATAATTAAGGGGCCAAAAATTCTGAAAAATAAAAATGAAAGAAGCTAAGCTAGATCACTCTGAGACATTTCTTATACAGATAATAGTCTAAGCTTGCAATTTCGTCAGATAACCAATTGTCCCTCTCCCTACATTTGCTTTTCAGAATGTGTTGAGCATGTTAAGACCAAAAGTGTGCTAGATACACGCAACTAAGAGTATGAGGATGTTTCCCCTAAACCTAATTGCATATGACAGAAAGATAACCACATTCAGAATGTGCTGACAGTACAAGCGTGAGACCTAATCAAATTCATTAAAATATTAACCAAAAACATGTTCATAAAGTATAGGAGCAGGACATAATAAGCAGAAGCTGTCAAAACTGTGACTTTGTGCAACTAAAAAAATCACCATAACTAGCACTTTAGAATGAAGAACTTTTGAATCTTAAGACTTCGCTAGTGATGTAACTTTGGACGATTGAGCAATAAACTTGAAGACACTAAATAACTTAACTCCAATTCTGCAATCTTAGATCCCCCATTCGAACAAGCATTATGTCGATAAAGCTTCAGATCAGCTGCTATGAATCAAATAAGCATACATTTTGGAATAAATTACACAATTTTCATCTCATGATTCTCATCATACAAAAGTAATACTGTCCTGCCTTCTAAATCATATCAAAACGTTATAGTTAATACTATTTAAATTACTCAGCAATTTTCTAGCAGATTCAGCCCCAAAGCAACCAGAATTTTCTATGTTTTGATTCCCAATATTGCACTTCAGTTGCAATGACAACAATTAACAAACCCAAAGAAATAACCTCATCCCAATTTAGAAACTTATATTCATACTGTCAAAATACAGAGGTCTGCTACATATAAAATATCAGCATGCTACAAGTTAGAAGTCATATCAAACTGCTTGCCTCCTAGAATTTCAGACCAAAAAACAACATAAATTTGAGCATACTATTAATTGATATTCAAGAACATTTGTCTACACAATAGGTAATAAACGCATTGTAATCCTAAGAAGATGGAATTTTTCATGATATACCACTCCCATGTCTCACTGGCATGTGGGTCCACACGTCAGTCAGATATGGAGTGGTATAATTTGAAACTTGACTTAGGGGAGTGGCATATCCTGAAAATCCTCTAAAGATTTTTGGAAGCGATGTACTCATAGTATTAACTGAGAAAATGTAGAATAATCAGTTGCAAAAAACTAGGAAATGGCATGCCAGGGTAATAGCAAAGCAAATCACAGCTAACTAGTGAAAACGGCCTTTTTTTGACATGTGAGCTCTACTTAATGAAATGATTCAAGAACTGTAACAATCTGGATCCAGATTATGTTCTGAATTTTTTGTCAGTTGTAGCAAAATTGATATTCCAAGTTTCCATCTGTTGGCTTAAGTCATGAGAATCGTTGGCTTGTTAAATACTTTAGTGATTTAGTCAATCGGGGGCAATTCATTCTCAGTATTGCCTCCAGTTTGAACTAACATTAACATATAGGACAAAGTTTCAGATCAATCTTCCATCAGCTAATCATAAATATCAATTCAAATGATTGCACCACTGACAAAACCAATCAAATGCAATTTTCAGGTGCAAAATATGGCCAATTGCCTGCCCGAAATGTGCACCACTAGGACTAATGAAACCTTATAAATACCATTGCAAATTTCACCAGCGAAAAAGCATTCGTAAACAAAATGAGACTTTTGATGCCCATTTGGAGTAAAATGCACCACCAGCATCGCACAACATTACCCAAGTTCGTACCGTAAAGCAGAATAAAGACACGTCCTTTTCTACATACACATATGTCTCGTTCATTGACAAGTGACAACTAAAAAATCACAAGTTTGCAATAACCCAATATCCAATAGGGGAGGTGCTCAGGATATGTGCAGCTCCTATTGAAGGGGTGAAGCATGGAAGCACTAGTCATCCAATACACATAAGCTAATTGAAACCGTAACCTAGCTAAAGAGCGCGGGGGAGGACTCACCGGCTACGAGGTAGGCGGCGGACGCGGCGAAGAGGACGGCGGAGGGCACGAAGACGACCATCCAGTAGAAATCCGCGGCCTCGGCAGTGGTCATGTAGAATGCCCCGCCACGGTACCGGTACGCCTCGGGCTCCTCCTCCCGGCTGCTGGCGGCCGCCGGGAGCGCCTCCAGCATGCGGCGCTCACGGCAGAAGGGCCGCTCCGCCGGCTCGGCGGGGAACACGATCCCGAGGCTGACGCCCGTCGCCGCGGCGGCAGCAACGGCGACACATACGGCGGCCGCCGCCGCGAGCGGGCGGCGGAGGCGGGGCAGCGCGCGCTCCTCGTCCCGCAGCGCCGCGTAGGCCCGCCGCGGCATGAAGGCCTGCCGCAGCGCGTCGCTGAGCAGCGCCATCGGCAGCGGCGGCGGCGCGGGGGAAGAGGGGGGAGGGGGGTAGGGTTCGGTGGGTGGAGGCGACAACCCTAGGCGCGGTGGTGCGAGTAGGTGCGGGAATTTGGAGGCATAGGGGGATTTGGGAAGGAGGGTGAGAGGAGGAGGAGGGCTTTCGGTTGGTTTGGTTTCCCTGCGGGAGAGGGGAGGAATGCGTGTGAATGAGCTTGTTTCCAATTCTTCACAGCCAGAATGAATTTTATCATTTTACTTAGAAGATTTGATCTTCTCTTCTTTAATATTTTTCAGAAAGACTGAAAGCAGATTCGAAGAAAATTATAGGGACAGAAACAATTAACACATCACATACAAGTATGGATAGCATGGGATATATTAATTTATAGGTTTGCCACCATTGCAAGAAGTCAAAGCCCTCTGAGTTAAAATTCACCGCATCGCTGTCCAAATAGGTGGATAGTTCTCCGCCTCGTGGGTCTTGACTGAGTAGGCGTTGGTGTAGAAGAAGAAGCCTTGGACCTGGACCTGGAGGAAGAGGCACCGAAGATTGTGCCCCACATATTTGTCTTTCCACTTGAGGTGGGGTCTACTGGATGTCGTTGCAAACAGACTCTCGGAACCTATTTTTAGTACCTCTGGTAAACCTCGTATAATCGAGAACGAAATTCTGCAAAATAGTCAGTATAGTCTAGCCCCGTAGCATCACTAAGAAGATCAAGTACAGTACCAAATGCATCAATTTTAGCCTTAGTACCTAAAAGAAATGCAAATGCATATAGGTAAGGGATTTCCCTCCAATATTTAAGGTATTTAGATTTCATGAAAACAACAACATCGCGTAAAACTAAGTCATTTTCAAACATTTTCAATTGAGTAGCAATCCATAAAATAGTATGCACAATGATAGCAGATGTTGGATAGTAGATAGCGGACAAAGTAACAGTTGTCTCATAAAAAAATTCTAAAAATGATAGTATCTTCTCAACAACGAACCAATGTTGCTTAGTTAATAGTATAGTACTGTCAGTGCTAGGATAGTGCGTTTGAATAAAAACAGAAAAAGTGCTCTTATATGGTAAAAGATTCTTAAGCGTGAGGTAAGTAGAGTTCCACCTTACCTACATGTTCAAACCAAACTTTCTTGGACGTACACCCATCGCCCTGCAGAAGTTCTTATATTGTGCTATTCTTACGTTAGAATTATTCAAGAAAGAAATCGCATCACGAAAATTTTAATATGCGGACTCAACCTCTTCAAATCACATTTGACTATAAGGTTGATAATATGACAAGCACATCGTTGATGTAGCAAGAAGGAATAGGCATATGTACTCAACACTAGAGTAAGAATGTCCATGACCCTAGAGATTGAAGCGGCGTTGTCTAAAGTAATTGCGAATATTTTGTCTGTAAGACCAAAGTCTTCCACGACTTTGATAATACAGTTCGCAATATTCTCCTCCGTGTGTGCTACATCAATTAATTTCAAAGCTATAATCTTTTTCTCCATTACCAAGTCGTCATTAATATAATGCGCAACTACATTAAGGTAATCCTCCCTAGCTCGACCACTCCATAAGTCCGAGGTCAAGGCCACCGAAAATGTGCACGTACTAAATAGTTCCTTTATTTTATTATGACGTTCATTATAGTATTTCACTAGATCCCTAGTTGTTGTCTGTCTAGAAACGGAAGAAAATAAAGGATTATGCGCAGTCCTAATGTAATTTTGGAAAGAAGCAGACTCGCCAAAGCCTAACGGTAAATCCTTAGAAGCAATAAAACGACAGAGAGATTGCGAGCTACCTGAGGATCGTAGTCCCAGTTAGATACCATACCGTCGGGGTTATATTGCGGCTGCGTCCGCCTCATCATCAATCCTTGTTTGGTTCGATATCTTGTAGCATACCTAATCAAGTGCTCATTCCACCTGTAAACTTTGCAGACAATTCATGGCGACAAATTTTACAAATAGCATATGGTACCTCATTTCCCGCTGCGTCTTGCTTGGTTGTCCTGTCGAAATTCTCCCACACTTCCGATGTAGACAGCCTCAACCTCTTTGCTCCGGTTGCCGTGGAGCTTGATGACGGAACTCCACCTTGCTCCTCCGGTGAAACCTCCGGTTGGTTTAAGGCAGCCGCAACCGCCTTCATGGACACAATTTCTTTCGATGAAAGTCCGTAATCACCAAAAGCAAAGCTATCGTGAGGACTGTACATAACGAAAACTGCAAAATCGAAACTAACACTATTACTACTTTCATCTTAGCATGACAAGAACTAACAATAAAAGTATTACAAAAATAGTATTGTACCTCTTTCGATGACTTGCTGACGAAAATTGAAATTTCCAAATTTTGGACCAAATTTTTTGAATTTGCCAAATTAGCTCAACACGGATTTGAATTTGCACAACACAATTTCAAAAAGAGAATGGAGAATGAAGGGGTGCTGAATGACGGAGGGTATGGTGGCTATTTATAGAAAACATTTTGGGATTTTTTTTTCCAATTTTTTTGCTATTTTTTAAGACCCCAACGGTCAAAAAAGGCTAAAAATATCCCAACGTCGGATTTTTCGAGGCGTGCTGCACTGCCCACGCACTGCTCGGCCCGTGTCGCGCCTACCACGCCCGTCCTTCTTCTCCCCAACCTCCTCTCTCGTGTGTGCGCCAGCGTCTTGTGATGCCACACGGCTCCCGCCCGCCTTCTCGTCGCCGCCCGCCGCCTCCTCGCCCGGCTTTCTCGCCAGATCTCGTCACCCTGGCCTCCTCGCCGCCTCCTCGTCGCCAGCGGCCTCCTCATGACTGTCACGCCACCGCCTCCTCGGCTCTCCTCGAGAGAGGGGTATGGGAGAAGAAGGGACCGACGGCGAGCCAGTGCCTCGCCTCCGTCTTGGCGCCGCCTCTCTCTCTGGGCGCTTGCACTCAGTCTTGCGCCGCCTCCTCGCCTCCTCTCCTCAAGCCAGCCTTCGTGCGCTGTGCCTCCTCTCCTTCCGCCTCCTCCTCTCTTGCCTTGGCAGTGCCGCTGCCCGCCTTGCCACCTCCTCGCGCCATTGCCGTTGCCTCGCTGACCTCTCTCGTGTGACGCCTCCACCTCCGACCCTCGCTAGTGACTCACCTCATTGCTCGTCGCATCCAGTGATCGGTGTGGCGACGCAGCGTGCTCGTTAAGAGAGTGCTGCGCACGGCTCGACATCGTCTTGGTCTTGGGCCGACCCACCGTCTTGAAGTGGCGGCCAGACACGATCTGGACACTCGTCTTGGGGCGGCATGGCTCATAAAAAGCTTGATGCGTCTTGGTTTGTTTGGGTTTGAGAATGTCGTGCCTCGTGCCAGTCCGATAGGCCCGTCACATTTGGCCAACTCTAGTTCTTGGTCGTTTTTTTTTTTTTGCAAAGTCCAACTTTGATTTGTTTATTTTTTTTCGAGGATTTTTTTTTAAGACTTTTTTCGAGGATCAACTTTGATCTGATCGTATGATTCGGGTCAAACTCCAAATTCCTGTCCTTGTATGGGAAAAGTACTCTCTTTTTGGCAGAATCGTATGACACGTGAATTTTGCATATCTTTGAAACTTTGAGAATTTAAATCTTCCATTTGTTGTTTCTGTTAGTTATTTCCCAATATGTGGCATTAGCAATCATTTTTCACGAAGCTAAAGAAACACTCGATTTTGACCAATTTAGGTATTATTTACATGATTTTTTTAAATAATATTACTTTAAAAGATAATTACAAAATAAATAGTCGTCCCCAAAAAATACAAAAATGGGTTCCTGTCGCTAGGAGCCCTGTTGACTCCCTGTCGCTGGTCCAACTTCCTGTCGCTAGTTGAACTGGTGACAGGAAGTGAACAGGGCTCCTATCGCTAGTTCAACTAGCGACATGATTACATCTATAAATCCCTCCAAAAATCAGTTCAAAACTTATTTTAATTTAGAAAAAAAAAACAGAAGAGAGGAGGAGAGAGAGAGAAGAAAGGTAGCGAAGCACTGCCGGTTCGTCGCAGAGGAGAGAGTGACAAAGCATCGTATTCGATTGGCCATCTTGTAGGTACATTATTTTCAACTTTGTACATTATATCAAAACCTTGTCGGTTAGTAAACCAAAATAGCGACATAGAATAAAGTATATTAGAAAATTGTAGCCAAATTATGTAGTACATTATTTGAGCTGTGTGTAGTCTAGTTCATCGTGCACATGTTATAAATGTTTCAACACTCGAATGATTAAGGATAAATCTGCAGAAATAGGAATACACCTATTACTAATCTGTAAAAATTGTAGAGTAGCTAAGTAGGGTATGTAGAGCGTAATCAAAATAATTTCAGCTTTATTTAGCTTCCCATTTGTAAAAAATGTAGAGTAGTTAAGTAGAAAAATTAATTAGCTTTCCATTTGTGTATGTTAATTATATTGTTAGTGCCAAAAATTAATTAGAAACTAGGAAAATAGCATGACACATTTTAGAATTGTGAAGAAAATCTGGAGTTGCTACATAGGGTACGTATAGTAGAATGATAAAATTATGAACTTTATTTATTGTTTTTATTTGCACTCAGATAATATTTATATTTTTTGTTGAAATCGGATGATCATATTATAAATCTGTTTAAATTGCTGAGTAGCTTAGTATAATTGCTGCGTAACGTAAATTTGGTTTACAATTGTGTGCGGTAATTAATCTGGTAACGCCAGAAATTCTTTTTAAAGTAGGAAAATAGCTACATTCCTAAAAAATCTGTAAAAACTACAGAGTAGGTTAGTGCGGTTTGTGTAGCTTAACCAAAATAATCCCAACTTAAATTTGCTTTCTATTTGTGGCTGGTAATCAATGCTGCTTCTTATTACATTATGTACATGTCTCGTAGTCTTTACAATGTATGCACAGAATTTTCAGGTATAGCAGACGCAAGCTACTACGAGTTGCTTGACCCAGTGATTGACGTGCATCACCGTAACTGCCTCAGTACTATCCTCCCCCAGGAGGGCGAGGCGCCGATTGAGCTTGGCGCTTTGCGGCTTCGCACGCTCATCAGGGCATGAAGGGTGCACCCAAACTGGGTTCCTAGGTACGTGTAATTGTGATCTACATGTACTCAATTACAGTCTGACTACTTAGGGTGGATTTATGTTTATTCTTAATCGTTTCAATAAAGGTTGAGAGCGGCAAGCCTCCTTCTGCTAGCGAGAATGGTGGAGGCGACGTGGGAGGACGACCAGGACCGCGGTCCTAGTTGTACGTCCAGGCGTTTTCCATACGACCGGGCCCTACTAACGACGCTGGTTGACCGTTGGAGGCCAGAGACACATACGTTCCACCTTCCATGTGGGGAGATGGCGCCGACGCTGCAGGACGTGAGCTTCCTGACCGGGTTGCCTTGCACAAGCTTCCCCATGGCGGCATATGACATCCCGGCCATGTGGTGCACATACCTCTGGCGGTTCGGGATGTGCTCGCCGGCAAGGGTACAGGAGTTCAAGAATTTCACGGGCCGACGCTGAGTTGGATCTGCCAGTTCTATGTAAGTATTCGTAACTACTATTCTCTCGCATCAATTCATTTGTGAACCTTACTGACGTGTACGTGCCTCCTTGCAGCCCGAGCGTATGGTAGAGGACACACCCGACCACATTGTTAGGAGGCACTTCGAGGCCTACCTGCTATGGCTGTTCAAGCGGGTTATGTTCCTGGGGTCCCACAACAACAGCGTTGACAAGCACTATGTCCGGTACGCACATGAGCTGGCCTGGGACTAGGCGGTGGACGAGATCCAGCCCTATGCCTGGGGTCCAGCCGTGCTGTGCGCGACGTACCACGCACTGTACGACGCATGCCACTGGGCCCAGGACAGCTCCATCCTGTCTGGATGCCCGCTATTGTTGTAGTTGTGGTGCTTCGAGCGCTTCCAGATTGGACGACCACATCTGGACTTGGGAGCGTACATGGTCAGCTTGTACGTAGAGGACGACGACATGGACAAGCCGACCATGGGCACAATGTGGTGCCGCCAACCAAGGTAGTTAGGATCGCGATCCAAGTCTTAAAGTCTTACGACTCTACGAACCCACGACAGCCTGTCGATCCAAGTCTTCTTCACGATCCGATCCTACTCAAGGTAGGTAGGATCGCGATCTACTCTTAGAGTCTTACGGTTCTCTGAACCCACGACAAACTGTCGATCCAAATCTCCTTTGTCGATCCTACTCGTAGAGACTTAGGGTAATTTTTTTAGAGGCCGGGCTTTGCGATATTTTGTTTTAGAGCAAAATTTGTTGATATTAATTTCTAAGAATGAAACTATAAATAAACAAAGAGCATGCAAAATATTGTATCAGTGTGGTAATGCTAGTACAAATATCTATATTATGGCATGAGCAATCTTGAGCTTGATAATGATAAGCTATTTTTATTCCTGGAGTATGTCTAGCTACTTTTAAGGAACATGCAAGTGGTAAACCATATAACAATCATACAAACTTATAGTATAGATGTTAAATATGTGTATTTTTACAAATCCGTAGAATCGCCGATTCTACGATTTGATACTACGATTCGATCCTACCGGAGGCAAATCGATCCGACTCGGGATCTCGACTCTGACTACCTTGCCGCCAACGGGTTAGTTTCATGACCATTTAATATTTTTTTTCTTCCCGTTACGTCGTAACCACGTAGTTTCATCCGAACGCGGTCTCCGCCTCGCCTATGCGACTTCAGCCAGTGGATCAATGACAAGATCCACCCCTACGACATGTGGATGTTGTTGATATGGAAGAGCTGGGCCAGGGAGGACTGCGAGGGCTGTAAAAGGCGCCTCAAAGAGGTGCAAGCTGAGATGGTGGAGAAGAAGAGGCGGGAGAGGCTGCACGAGGAGCAGGAGCGCGAGCATGCCAGGCGACGCGAGGCCGAGAGAGCGCGGAAAAGGGCCATCGCGGCGAAAGCTAAGGAGCAAGGCAAGGAGTACAATGCTGAGCTGGGCCGCAAGGGCAAATGGTCACGTTCCATGCAGTAGTTCGACCCTCTTTGTCCACATGCCGCATGTATTTCTAATTCCCTAAAGGCATGCATGTATCGTCCTTGGTTCGTTAGCTTGCGTGCCATATAACCCACTTGTCGAATCAACTGTCGTGTTGTTATCGCTGCGCCATTTCTCAAGTGTTCTCCACCGTGTATGAATTCCCTGGTGCATCGCATTATCACTTACCTACCTACTTACGAATCATTGCTACCTCCATCATTCTCAGAAAATTCTACAGAAATTTACCGCACTACAACGTGATACGGCGATTACAAAATGTTATTGCGAGTCTACCAGATTTTGTACCCTTGAGAATATACGAAAATCTCAAACAAACCAACTAACCTTGTCACCAGTTGCTAGCATTTCTAAAAAATAACAAACCACAAACAAGATTTGCTAAATGTATGGAGCATAGTAGATCCTTTTAATCCTATCATTCTTGGAAGAAACTATGCCTTGAAGAATGGCATCCACAACATCAAATTTTGTCCCCTTCATAATATTATCAATGATATTCCAAGCATGGCCCCTGATTGCATCAAAATTACCACTCTTGGGGTAAAAAGTATGATTAATAATCCTGTTAATCATGCTCGCAATAGGTTTAAGTCCAAGAATTATTCCTAGTTTATTCTCGACGATTGGAATCATAATAGTCGAGACCAAGTAGGAGCGAAGAAAGGTGTCATCACAAAGATTTTCTCCCAAGAGCGATCAGTATCCTTAAGACTCGCCAAATTCCTCCTTAGTACTCTCCACATATCTCGTGGCGATATCCATCTTATGAAGGTCAAGTCCGGAGAGACATGCTTTGTGGCATAAAAGCGCTCGATAAGCTCATCATCATAGTTCTGCTTTAGTGCCACAAGGTCATGGAGACCCACTCGATGAAAGAGCTGGTAAACACCACTATACTTATCCGAAGAGTTTATGTGAGGCCCTTAATCCATTTGTGATCTGCAAACTTCCTGTGATTTCCATATAGTTGCTCATAAACCTGTTCTTTTAAAAACAGTATGGAATCTTGGACTAACTGAGTCTGATTTGAAGAGATACTGATTTACATGGCGTTTGATTGCATAATCATCGGGCGAAAGGAGTCTCAAGTCAGTTGGAGGCTCTGGAGGTGCTCCCAAATCCTCTGACTGAGCATCTGACTCTGACCCAGTTTCAGAATCAGAATCTGCCTCAGCTGGTGGTAAGCTCTCTTATATTTCAGATTCTGGGTCTTCTTCTGCTGATCTTTTGCCTTTGCCCTTGCCACGTACAATCTTTTGACGAACAGATCTTGTGCTATGAATTGGAGCTGCAGAGGGTCAAGGTCTTGGAGGTTGAGATGAACATTGCCCTCCTCTAGGTGGTCCATGCGATTTTCGAGTCGCAATTCTTGTTCTAGGCATCTTCATAAACAGAGAGTAGGTTATAAGAAGTTCAAAGGATCAATCAAAATAGAATTAAGTGAAAAGGAGATGAACTTTCTGTTTTCTGTCAGGATGATCTGTTATACTGCCGTTATATGGCTGGTACGACCGCACTACGATCGTACATTGAACCGATCCTCCTGGCCGAGTTCTAGGGCAAACGCTAGATCGAATCTTTGATGGTTTTTCATGGAATAAATCCATGGTATGGATGCGCAAGCATCATTAGACATCAAATATGTCAATTTGCCCAATTAGAACTACAGAAATCATCTGCATTTCCATTTAACCCTAAAGTGATACCTAGGGTTCCAAATTCGGTAAAAACTTGAATCAAAGGAAGTTTTACCTTATGGATTGGGGGAGGTGAACCCTAGAGATGCAAGGATCAACAAAAATGCGAAGAATCGCCGAAGATCTTAGTGGATTTGAGTGGAAGTTTGGAGGGTCCTCGGGTTGGAGAGAGAGAAGCCCGAGCGGAAATGCAAATGGTGCGGGTTTCTGTTGAACCGACGCGAGGGTTAAGGCTCGGGTGAACAGCAACCACAGGAAGTTACTGCTCTCTCACAAACTGACGCGATCGTACCGCCAATAGACCGTCGGTAGTACCAAGATTGCGGTCATCTGCTGTTATAATGCGTCCAGACAAGACAAATGGTCGTATGCGCTTATAACGCCGGTTGTTCCGATCATCCTGGAGCTTCAAGGAACAACTCTGGATTTTCTTTGGAACTCAGAAATATTTGCAAATGATCCTTAGTTTTGCACTCAAATAAATATCATTAAGGATCATTATGCATAGAATAGACTATTGTCTATATAAGAACATAATTTTTATGATCATAGTTATCTTTAATAAAAGTTTTGAAAATACTTTTAAAAAAGGATCTCAAATAACACCAAATGAAGCACAATACATGATGCAAGAGTTCAAACAACATTTGAATAGTCTATGACATTTAAGTCATTCCTCAATTTGCAAAAACGGCCTTCATCTAATGGCTTGGTGAAAATATCCGCTAATTGGTCTTCGGTTCTTATGTGGCTAATTTCAATATCTGCCTTGCTCACATGATCTCTCAAGAAATGGTGACGAATATCTATATACTTGGTTCTTGAGTATTGAACAGGGTTATTAGCTATTTTCACGGCACTATCATTGTCACACAAAAGAGACATTTTATCAAATTTAATTCCATAATCATCAATGTTTGCCTCATCCATAGCAATTGAGCACAACAACGTCCCGCGGAAACATATTCGGCTTCAGCGGTGGATAAAGCTATGGAGTTTTGTTTCTTGGATGACCAAGATACTAAAGATCTTCCTAAGAATTGACAACTACCCGAGGTGTTTTTTCTATCCACTTTACAACCCGCATAATCGGAATCCAAATATCCAATTAAATCAAATTTAGTACCTTTGGGGAACCATAGACCAATGCTAGAGGAATGTTTTAAATATCTTAGTATTCTTTTAACTGCCATTAAATGGCACTCTTTTGGAGTTGCTTGAAAATGTACACACATGCAAACACTAAACATGATATTGGGCCTAGATGCGGTGAGATAAAGCAAACTACCAATCATAGATCTATAAAGCTTTAAATCTACCGATTTATCTTCCTCATTTAAGTCAAGATGACCATTGGTTGCCATGGGAGTCTTGATGGGTTTAGCATCCTCTATGCCAAACTTCTTGATTAAATCCTTTGCATACTTGGTTTGACTCACGAAGGTTCCATTTTTGAGTTGCTTGATTTGAAGCCCAAGAAAATAGCTCAATTCTCCAATCATGGATATTTCAAATTCCTTAGACATCATATCACCAAACTCCTCGCAAAAATCTTAATTAGTAGACCCAAAAATGATATCATCAACATAAATTTGACAAACAAAAAAATCATCATTTAAGACTTTGGTAAATAGAATTAAATCAATTTTCCCGATTTTGAACCCTTTTGAGACTAGAAAATCTCTAAGGCGTTCATACCGTGCTCTAGGAGCTTTTTTAAGACCATAGAGCACCTTGGAGAGTTTATAGATATGATTTGGATTTTTAAGATCTTCAAACCAGGAGGTTGTTCAACAAAGACAGTTCGGATATTTTACCATTTAAGAATGCACTTTTAACGTCCATTTGAAATAATTTAATATCAAAGCAAGATGCAAAAGCAAGTAATATTCGAATTGACTGAAATCTAGCTACGGGAGCAAAGGTTTCACCAAAATCCAAACCTTCGACTTGTGAATAACCTTGAGCAACCAATCTTGCTTTGTTTCTTACAACCATACCGTTCTCATCTTGCTTGTTCCTAAAAACCCATTTCGTACCAATTACATTGTGTTCCTTGGGTCGATCCACCAATATCCAAACTTCATTCTGGGTGAAGTTATTGAGTTTTTCATGCATAGTATTTACCCAATCCGGATCTTTAAGTGTTTCTTCTACATGCTTTGGCTCAATAGAAGAGACAAAAGAGTAATATTCATAAAAAGAAACAACACGAGAGCGAGTTTGGACAGTCTTACTTACGTCACCCAATATTTGATCTATTGGATGATCCTTTCCAATTGCATTGTGAATTATTGGTGGTAGGTTGGATGGTTGATCATCTTCCTTGCTTTCCTCTTCATTAATTTATACTTAACTTGTGGAAGATGTAGGAGGCTCAACTTGAGTGGAAGATGATGGATTATCTTCGGGCTTGATGTCGCCTATTTGCATATATTTCATTGCTTTTCTTAAGGCTTCATCACCTACATCATCCAAATTCTCATGCTCTTCTTGAGAGCCATTAGTTTCATCAAATTGCACGTCGTGCCTTTCTTCAACTAAACCGGAGTTTTGGTTAAAGACACGATAAGCTTTGCTATTTAAAGAATAACCAAGCAAGAAGCCAACATCATAACGACTTGCAAATTTTGAAAGACGAACACCCTTCTTCAAAATATAACACTTGCAATAAAAAACTCAAAAATAAGAGATGTTCGGTTTTCTTCCTACAAAAAGCTCATAAGAAGTCTTTTTCAAAAGACGATGCAAAAAAAGCCGATTTATGGCATGACAAGCGGTGTTAATTGCTTCCGCTCAAAAGCTATCGGAAGTATTATACTCATCAAGTATTGTCCTAGCCATTTCAATTAATGTACGATTTTTCATTTCTACAACTCCATTTTGCTGCGGAGTGTAGGTTGTGGAAGGTTCATGCTTTATTCCAAGTTCATCACAAAAGTCTTCCACTTTAGTATTTTTGAACTCGGAACCATTATCACTACGGATTTTTCTTTATTATGAAATCAAATTCATTTTGAGCCCTTTTAGCAAAACTTTTGAAAATTCTGGAGGTTTCACCCTTGTCATCCAGGAAGAATACCCATGTATATCTAGAGTAATCATCCACAATGACTAAGCAATAGCTATTTCCCCCGATGCTCTTATAGGTTGTTGGCCCAAACAAATCCATATGTAAGAGTTCTAATGGTCTAGAAGTTGACATGATACTTTTGGAAGGATGAGAATTAGCAACTTGTTTTCCGGCTTAATAAGCACTACAAAGTCTATTTTTCTCAAACTTCACATCTTTCAAGCCAACGACTAAATCATGTTTGAAAAGCTTTTTGAGTTGAATCATTCCAACATGAGCTAGCCTTCTATGCCAAAGCCAACCCAATAAGGTTTTTGCCATTAAACAAGTTTTTAAACAAGATTCATTTGAACTAAAATCAACTAAATAAAGATTTCCAAATCTAAAACTTTTGAAAACTAAAGAGCTACCTTTTGCATTTGAGATTGTAGCACCTTCACTAGAGAAAGAGCAAATTAGTCCAAGATCATATATTTGAGCAACAGATAGGAAGTTAAAATTTATTGATTCTACTAAGGATACAATGGAAATGGAAATGTCATTTGAGATAGCAATTTTACCCAATCCTATTACCTTTCCTTTGCTATTATCACCAAATGTGATCTTGTCTACTCCTTTTCCATTCTCGAATGTGGTGAACATCTTTCTATCACCGGTCATGTATTGAGTGCACCCACTATCAAGCACCCAATGTTTTCCACTGGTTTTATAGTTCATCTACAAAACAAGAATCAAGTTCTTTTAGGTACCCAAATTTGTTTGGGTCCTTAGAGGTTAGTAACCAAGTATTTAGGTACCCAAATAACATTCTTTTTAGTGCCTAGAATTGAAGTGCCCACAAAATGAGCAATTACTTTACTATCATTAGTCTTTCTAAGCATATAGCTTGAATCATATATACCAAGAGATGAAGTCTTACCCTTAGGACAATTTTGTTGCACATGTCTTATTTCCCGGCACTTATGGCAATACTTACCATTTTGCCTTACGAACCTTGTGGGCTTGTTTGCCGGCTTCTTACCTTTCTTAGGCACATACCCAAGACCTTCCTTATTGAATGAGCACATTTGCTCACTCAAAAGCTTGTTAAGAGTAGCCTTACCCTTAAAACACTTTTCCAAGCTTTTGCTTAGCTTGGTCACTTACTCTTTTAGCTCATTGTTTTCAACAATAAGCTTAGCATCATTTTGCTCAACATTATTACATGAAATAGATGCACTTGTTTTAGGAATTTCTATATTAAGCATATCATCAATAATATCACATGTAATTCCTATACTAGAGCAAGACTTGCTTGAATATTCTTGGATAAGCAAGTCATGAGCTTCCTTTAACCCCTCATAAGAATCTTTTAGAGAAATAAACTCTCTATTCAAGACCTTATATTTTGACTTTTCTTTTCCAAGATATTCATTTAGGTCTTCAAGCATATCCATTAATTCATCATAAGTTGGTTTATCATTATCAATGGATTTTACCTTATCTCCTTTTGCCATGAGGCAAGTAGAAGTGGAGAATAGCGAAGAAGCTTCCTTGATGGCGATGCCAACGAGTGCCTTCTTCTTGGGAGACTCATCCTTATCGGAATCGGAGTTTCTTGATTCGTCATTTGAATCCCACTCTCCAATATGGGCTTCATGATTGCCATCTTTGTGAAATTTCTTGAAAAGCTTCTTCTTACCACTATACTCCTTCTTGGATGACTTGCCCTTGTCATCCTTGTTTGCGGGGCAATGGGAAGCAATGTGCCCCTTATCTTCACAATTATAGCACCGAATGTTGCTATAACGATTTTTGTCACTTGAGGATTGCCCTTTCTTGTACTTGTCAAAGTTGAAGCTTCTATTAGGGCGTCTCTTCATGAACTTCTTCATTCTTCTTATAAGAAATGCATACTCCTCGTCGGAGTCTTCTTCTTCATCCTCATCGTCACTTGATTCCGCTTTGGTCTTGAAAGCGGTAATCTTCTTCTTTGAGGAAGATATCTCCAAGAGCTCTTCCTTGTCCTTCTTGAACAACTCATTGGTGATGAGGTTGCCCAAAAGTCCCGTTGGCGTCATTCTTGGCAACTCGGGAGAGTTGAGAAATAGCGTCACCAACGTCTCATACTTGTCCGGAAGAGCCCTAAGAATCTTGCGCACAATGTCAACATCAAGAAGGTTAGTCTCAAGGCCTTTGAGCTCATTTACAATGTTGGTGAGTCTTGAATACATCTCATTGATGTTTTCATGAGGCAACATTATGAAGTTCTCATTTTTGATCCGAAGCCTACGCAATTTAGCTTCTTTGACCATGGATGTTCCTTCATAGATTTCCGAGAGGGTGGTCCAAATATCATGAGCGGTTTTCAAATTGCTCACTCTATTGAACTCATTCGCGTTCAAAGCGTCAAAGAGAGCGTTCATAGCTTGGGCATCTAAATGAGCGTTACGCGCCTCTTGATCCGTGGGAATTAGTGGATTAAGAGGCATGACATAACCCTCATTTACGATTTTTCCAAATGCTTGGACTCATGGCCTTTAAATAAATTGACATTCTAATTTTCCAATAAGCATAATTAGAGCCATCAAATAAAGGAGCCTTTCCTATAGCAAATCTCTCACTAGCTATCCTTTTCTCTCTTAGACAGTTAAGTCTAAATCAATGAGAGACCAAGCTCTGATACCACTTGTAGGATCAAGGATAACCGACTAGAGGGGGGGTGAATAGGAGGTTTTTTAAAATTTAACAAATTAACAATTTAAGCTAATTAATAACTTAGTCTAAACAAGTTACACTTTTAACTAAGCAATTCAACACAAGAAATAAGCTAGAAATATAAATGCAGAAATAGTAAAGACTAAGAAAAACCACAATGAGACAAGGATGTTTTTCTCGTGGTATTGAAGACTTGCTGGTCTTCACTAGTCCACGTTGAGGAAGCTTGACAACTCAAGCTGGCTCCACTAATTAAACATTCCCTCGATCACTATGATTGTTCTTCCTCTGCTCCGAAGATGGTGAACATCAAACCACTCACAAGCGTGCACCAGGCCTCTTCACAATCTTCTTGAAGAGATCACCGTGCTCCACCGCCAAGGCCGTCTAGGAGTTTGGCAAAACTCCAAGAGTAACAAATCAATGACCTTCGCTTGATGGCGCTCAAGTGCAATAGGATCAACTACGATGAATGAATGCACTTGAATGAACTCAACCACCTCACAATGAATGCACAAGGGAATTTTGGTGTTAAGTGAATGCTCAAGGCTCTCAAGGCTCTATATATGTTAAATGAACACTAGCCCCCGGTCCTTGAGCAGTTGGGGGGTATTTATAACCCCCACCAACAAATATGACCGTTGGGGAGGCAATCCCCAACTTTCAGTGAAATACGGTATGACCGCCATGGAGAGCGCGGTACGACCACATCCAAGTCAGAGCACAGTAACGGCTAGAACAAAGGCATTAAATACTTCTGACATAGCCGTTGAAAATTCGGCGCGGTACGACCGCCAACCAAAACGTGGTACAACCGCATCGCCCGGTCATACCGCACAGAGGAGTGGTACAACCGATCGTAGGGTTTCCAACTTCGCCGAAATGACATGCTCTCTGGAAAATACGTACCGCCTTATAAAAATCGGTACAACCACGGTAGAAGACGACCGTTTCTCAAATCTCAGACGACCGATTATCAAAGAGAGCTCCGAGCCAAAATGCATCGGTTCTGGTTTTATCAAACCGCCAACTAGAAATCGGAACAACCGCAATGCGGTAGTACCGCTCAAAGAGCCGGTCGTACCGCATTAGCGCTCAGTTGGCTGAAGCATTCAAAATCCGGTAATACCACCAAGTAAAGTGCGGTCACACTGCTCTAAGCAGTACAACCGCCAGTAAGACCTCGGTACTACCGATTTCTGACAAATGCACTTAGAGCTTTTAAATTCAAATTCAAATGCATGCATGATCCTAAATTGATCCATTTTGCACAAGACCATGCTTTCAAGCTACTAGTCACGATCTCTCTTAGTAGTACGACATTTAACCTATAATACGGTATTCCAACCATTTCTCCTAAGACCGGTAAAATAGAAAAAGGATCCTAGACTACTTGTACCTTGTCTTGAGCCATGTAGATCTCCATTGAACCCTTTAGCATGCATCTTTACGTCATCAAAACCACCAATGGGACTTAACCTTGTAATTACTCAATAAACACGTTAATCCCATATTCACATATTATCATTAATTACCAAAATAATTTTTAGGGGCCTAGATGCTTTCACCGTTTATGATTTTCATACATTCTCAAGGGTATGAAATCTATTAGACTGATAATAACATTTGGTGATGTCGTATGATGTTGTAGTGTGATAAATTTCTAAAGAATTTTATGAGGACGATTGAGATAGCAATGATTCGTAAGTAGGAAGGTAAGTGATATTTCGATGCGTTAGGGAATTCATATACGACGGAGAACTTCAGAGAAATGGCACAACGATAACAACACGTCCTGCTTTGTAGAGATAAGTAACAACAATGCATGCATAATCGCAAATGAAGTTAAAGTTTGCAATTACGATACAACACTACTACAAAAGGCTAATACTAGATGCCTCATCACGACGGTTGACCAAAACCGCTCAGATATTATCTAATCACTGAGCGGTTTTGGTTTAGAAACCGCTGCGTATTCGGGCAATGCTAAAAACCGTGCGTGAAGAGGTAATATCCGACGGTTCATGTTGAGAACCGTCGTGAAGTATCACGAGCGGTTCTTGTTAATAACCGCTGTGATAATGCTACATATCACGAGGCGGTTTTCAACAAAAACCGCTCGTGAAACATCACGAGAGTTCTTAACAATAACCGTATGTGATATTACCACATATCACGCATGCTTTTTTGTTATAACCGTCGTGATAATA
>CM070548.1:28565233-28667733 GCA_036346405.1 Phyllostachys edulis
TTGTGGTACCGCAGAGAATTGCCTCCACAATACCAACCAAAGGAGGTACCTTGCGTCGCGCATGACCCAGTTGTACACCTCAGCTAGATTGGTTGTCATGACACCATATCAAGCACCATCCCTGTTGTCTAGCAGTGACCACTTCTCCTTATGCTCATGCTTAATCTAGTCCGAGAAGCATTTCACCTACGCCCCTGTCCTCCTAGTCACACTGGGACCATATGTGGGTAATTATGGCAATACTTCGGGGGCCTAGTCGGTGCTTGGGGCAGCTCTTCTCGCTGCCTCTCTTATGTGCGTCTGGGTTCGCTCATCCAGAATCTTCTAGAGTGCTTTAAACTTTCGCTGCTTATTCTGGTTGCATAGCCACTTGAACAGGTTCATCAAGTCTTTATTGCGGAACTGCTTGTAGAAGTTTGCACCCAAGTGCCTCTTGCACCACCTGCTCTGTAGATCCACCCACGGCAATGCTTTGTTCTCTCCTTATTGTAGTTGAGTTATTGCCCTCAACAGGCCCGCATGCTGATCATATATGACGCATACGTTGGGACGGCCCTGTACAACTCCAGTCCTCACATTCTTCACGAACCACAACAAGTTGTCCGTGTTCTCGCTTTCAACAAAAGCGAATGCCACAGGAAGGACCTGATTGTTCCCATCCGTTGCTATTGCAGGTAGTATCTGGCCCTTGTACTTTTCACACAGGAATGTGCCATCCACGCACAAGATTGGACGACAGTATCTGAATGCATTGATGCATAGATCAAAGGCGAAGAATGCTCTCTGTAGTACCCTTTTATTGGCCCACTTCGGATGCGTGGAATCTTCAATGTTGATATAAGTGCCGGGATTCTTGTCTTGTATAACTCAGAGTAGCCCGGGGAGGTTGTGGTAGGAATCCTCGAACGTGCCGATCCTTGATTCCAATGCCTTCTGTTTTGCCCTCCAAACCTTGGTATAGTTGATTGTGTATTGAAACATTGCCTCAATCACCCAAATGATGGATTATGGCTCGAAATCTAGATTATCCATGATCTCACTGTACATAAGGTTGACGATGAAGCCTGATGACAAGTTGCGTGGGACTTGCACTGACTCAGCGACGGCACATGTGTGAGCACCGCTATAGAGCATTTCCAGTAGGTGTCCCACTTAGGCTGAAATACGTGCACTTGCCAATGGCATCCATCTATGCCACACTTCACGTCGTAGAATCTTGGGTTAGACTTGATGATTGTGAATGTGCGCCGCACCAACAAGGCCCAGAATTTGACCGTCTCCTGCACAGCCTCCTTACATTTGAATATCGCTCCTTGCCTGACCTCGCTCTGGTCATACTCCCACGGCACACAGGATCTTTCGTTGACGATGAGGTTGTCGAACTGGTATGTGTTCCACTCGGATGGAACTGCCTACTGGTCTACACCATCCTTGTCGTCGGACCCTTCATCCTCTGACAATGCCATGTAGTCCTGGTATTCCTGATCCATCCTTTGCACTACGGCTTCCACCTCCTCACCCTCGTTAGCAAGCCCAGCAGCTTGCCTGACTGAAGGAGCTACTTCCGCAGGATCTTCATCGACATCATCAGCAACTCCGGGACCTTTGGCCACTGTGTGCACCACGCTGTGACTAGAGTCCCCGACTTCTTCGTCGGTGTCAGTACCCCCTTCTTGTCCAGCCGTGGTTGCAGGAGTGGGCTTGGCATATGTCTGGGCCAGAAGGACCAAATCCCACTCTCCCTCCCTCGCCATGCGTACATATGACTGCTATGACCTTGTTCCCTTGAGCTCCTCTAACTCCCAATATGTGGGATGTGCTGCTCGAGGGGCAAGACAACTCAGTCGCAGATCATACACATCATGGTCCACTCGGAATGTGTGAAACAACTACCACATAACAGCTCCTCATGTACGCCCCTCTGCTCTTGGCAGGCGCACGGTCGCTGACTGAAAATAACACAAATCAATCCCCTCGGGACCCTCCAGAATAGTCTCGAGACCATAGTAAATTTTGAAGTTGTTGATGTCCGACATATCTAACGCACTGCACCATAAAGAACATTTTCACGATTAACCACATATCTAAAACTAGACTACCTACCGAAAAGTATCATGTACAACATACCGCACTACGTAACTGTACATCTAAAACTATGTAATCCATTTGGTTAAAAAATTTACCTGACAGGTGGGCAACCGGACCGACATCGCTTCACTAGCTTCTCTCCTCCCCTCTACTCCTCTCCCTTCGCTCATTCTCTTTTTTCTGAAAAAAAGTGAGTCCTGTGTCGAATTTTAGGGTTTCAACGGCATTTTATAGGGTGTTAAGGATCATGTCGCCAGTTCAACTAGCGACAGGAACACTGCTCACTTCCTATCGCCAGTTCAACTAGCGATAGGAAGTTGGCCCGGTGACAGGGGAAACAGGGCCCCTGTCGGCAGTTGAACTGGCGACAGGGTCCCATTTTGTAATTTTTTGGGAGCGATTATCTATTTTTGTAATTATCTTTTAAAATAATATTATTTATGTTGTTGGTGTAAAAACTGAACACGAGTGAGGGGCAGACGTCGGCCGTGTTACGGGCCGTCGTTCACGAGGGCGAGAATGACACAAGGGTTTATACAGGTTCGGGGGCCCGAGAGGACCGCCTTACTCTTGTCGGTGGCCTACAGGGGTTCGGGGGTTCCTCCCGGTGGCTCACCTGATGTCTTGGTTTCTTATATTGATCAAGAGAGCTCTCCTTCAAATGAGAGATACATGGGCTATTTACAGGCTCTTGGCCCTGTACAAATGACCGAAATACCCCTTGGGGGATAGCTACACTATGAGTACAAGTGAGGGGTACAATCGGTCTTTACAAGGTAATTACATTTCTGGAACTTGTTAAGCAGGTGTTAACTTTGTGGGGGTGGATCCTACCGGTGAAGGGACGAATTATTCTTCCAACAGTAGCCCCGCTACCCCTTGGCGTTTTGGGGGAAGCGCCAAAAGGGGCAGTCTTGAATTGTGCCTTTTATGCAGAGGTTGATATTTCAGAAGAGCTCTGATGATTTTGAACGGTGATTACGTCTGAAAATATGTGCCGAAAACGCCACACCCATGGCACAAGGTGACGAACACTCCGGAGGCACGGGGATCCCTCGAGGCGCGAGGTGGCCGTTGTCTATGGGACCGTGTGAGGCAGCGGAGACGTCGAGCCTCCGCCGCGGGGCCGTAGACGTCGAAAGGCTGCGAGGGCCACTCGAGGCGCAGGCGCTCGGCGCGAGATGGCCACCGAGGGGTTGGCGGGCGGTGCAGGCGCGCCTTGAGCGTCTGGCGCACGCAGGAGCATGGGCACACGGGCGTTCCTGCTGCTGGGCGCACGGGGCACAAGGCGTGCGGGAGTGACAGGGCGCGCAGAGCACGCGCGGGAGTGCACGCAAGGTGCAGGGTGGGCTCCGGCGGCCGCAGGGCGCATGGCGCGCATGGGGTACTTGGCAGGGCGCTTGGCGCGTGGGGTTGGGCGCTAGAGCGTTGCTGGTAGGGCGCGGGTTTTAGGGCGCCGGTGCTAGGGCGCTGGAGCAGACAAGGCGCGTGGGAGCGGGGCACCCTGCGTGCACCTTTTTCTTGCTTGGTCGGGAGCTAATAGATGTAAGCACGTAACATGCATATGTACTAGCACTAGTGCGTGCTTGCATGGCCCATGCATGCATGTACACAGCTACACACTCATGCGCAGCCTTCAGGTTGACGAGATGATTGATGATGGATGCGGCTGTCTTGGGTTATCTACGGCAGTTCGGCGGTGCTATTAGCAGTTCGATCGGCGGTGTTCTCAGCAACGTGCACGGCGGCAGACTAGGCAGCTCGGCAATGATCTCCACGACATGTACGACGAATCCAGCGACGTGGTCGCAGACACCCTCGTGGCATCACGTGCATGCATGTACTTGTTTTTTTTTGTGAGAACCGGAGGAAAATAAACTAATCTAATCTAAATAGTGCTAAGCGGTAATTAGCGGTAAATAAAATTTCTTTAGCAGGAATTAAACTTAAGCTTAGGCTGTTATTGAACCTGTTGGAAAAGTATCAACAAAAAAAAAATACAAACAGAACGAACAGATAACAAGTCAATAATATTCGAGATTTTATTATCAGACTTAACTATTGAATTTCCAAATCAAACATACATTCTCACCAAACAATTCTACACACATTACATTTCTCAAGAGTTCATCAACCAAAAAAATTCGCGGTGAACAATTACAACAAAATTACAACACCAATATAACTCAGGATCAACATACAAGAATTCATGTCAAGTGAAATTAGAACATTAAAGACAAACGTAGATTAAATTACAAGAATCCACATCTAAAAATTACAGTATGAATAATTAAAGCAATAATAAAATATTGTTACATAATAAAACATTGTTACACTCTCAAGTTAATTACAAATAAGAGTAAAGTATACGTGCACATTCAGAAGTAACGTACAACAATTAATTACAACATATCAAAATAAAAGGTTACATCTTCGAGTAAATTACAAAAGAATACAATAAAAGTCTTCATGCATGTCGCGGAGCCTTTCCTTGACCATATACCGCCAGCCATCGAACCCATCCTTCGGCCCATCCAAAAACTCGACCCACCGTTCCATTGCTCACCATCGATCAATACACAAGTAAAGAACCAAACACATTAGAATAGAATTAGAATG
Source organism: Phyllostachys edulis (assembly GCA_036346405.1). NCBI lineage: Eukaryota > Viridiplantae > Streptophyta > Magnoliopsida > Poales > Poaceae > Phyllostachys > Phyllostachys edulis. The sequence goes on from CM070548.1 coordinate 28,569,941, forward strand.
AAGAGAGTGGCTGTCAGATTTCCCCGAAGTTCAGTAGGATTCCCATATCAACCCTAGTCGGTCAGCCCCTTGATCACCAAGATACCCAGACCAGCTAGAGTTAATCGGCACCTTCACACTTCCGTGGGTCTCATCATTCAGCATTTATCAAAATCCAACACCCACTTTCTACAATTGCCTCAACAGTAATGAAATTCCACCGTGCACCTTCCCTTAAACCCCACTCTCAGTCAGAACATCACAGGGTGTCACAAAAACCCACAACACTAGTTCATTTGCTTCTCCGTCATCACAATCCTACAAATATCCAACTCCACCCCTCACTGTGCACAGGAGAGCATGTGTAGACGATAAGGCCAAGCCTGGCTACAAAGGGGAGAACAGCCCAAAGCCACCCCCCTTGCTTAAATGCTGCATCCCTCTTCTACCACCACCATAAGGAGCCACTGGAGGAGATAAGAGCAAACCAGCCGAAATATCAAGCACAGGGAGACCAACACAGGCCAGCCTCCCAAGTTCATCCCCCCAACTAGCATCCCACAGCCGAAGCCACCCCCTGCTTAAAGCCTCATTCCCCTCTCTATTCCTCACTACCACAAACAAAGCCATCCCCATCCCATTTCCTCTCTGCCGAAGGCAAGCAAGCCAAAAGCCTAAGACCACATCAGGAAGGGAGCAAGAAGGAGAACGGGAAGCAGAAGGAGGCAAGGAGCCGAAGGAGAAAGGAGTCAGGGCACAACCACAACCGCGACGACCGAGTCCATCTCTAGCTGAACCGACAAGGTAGCCCAACTTTCCCCTCCCACAATTGTTGTGCTCAATCAGTAACCCATTAGTTTGAGCCAACCAAATGCATTCATCAATAACTATTTCCGCACCACCATTTTCTTGCCCATCCAAGACTTCCCATATGATCTAACCATTGTAGCAGCAACAGCTCTTAGTTTCATCACAGAGCAATAGGGGGGAGGGAGTAGAAATAGGGATTAAAGGGGAGTACTACCTCAGTATAGCGGTGAATCAATACCATCGGTAGCACCCACCTCCATCACAGCACTCATGCATGAGCATCTATTATCACAAATCAAAAATCATCAAAAGATAAATCATGACCAGCATAAAACAACATCGGTTGTAGCAAGAAAGGGAAGGAGGGGAGCAGAGTGCGAATAGGAGCTAGGGTCGGCACAGGGAGTGCCAGGCCGAGCCACAAGCGTGCGTGCGAGCTGGGGCATGGGCCGGGCCAGAGAGAAAGGAGAGGCACGAGCCCAGCGCCGGTGGCCGGAGGCCAGGCTGGCAGGGGGCGGCAACGACCAGAGAAGCGAGCAGGGGGCCGAGCGAGAATCGAGTGGCCAAGGCGATCTTCTGAGTCAAGCACCGAGTCATGGGTAGGAGCAGCCAAGGCGAGCGCACGGGTGCCGAGCTAGACCAGCGCAGGACGTGGTGGCAGGCGAGCAGGAGACGAGAGCAGCTGGAGGAGGTGGCGTCATGACCTCAAGCTCCGGCTGAAGCTCTCGCCTGGAGAGAGGAAGTGAGGAGATGGAAGAGATAGGGGATGGGGAAGAAGAGAGGCACTTGGGTGCATTCGCAGTGAGGATAGATGAGAGAGAGAGAAGTGAGATGAGGGAAAAAAGAAAGGAAGGAATAAAGAGAAAATGAGTGGCCTAGGTTGTTTCGGCCAACTAGGATAAAAAGGGGTTCGAGAAAAGAAGAGATTAAGAAAGGGATTAGGAAATAAAGGTAGGATTTGATAATTAGGGAAAGGGGAATAAATAAAATCTAACGAGAATTAGTAATAATAAATTTAGATGAACACAGATATTAGTGAATATCGACACTATGTAATTTTTGGACCAAACCCATTTAGTTAAGTCGTGTATGATTATATAGCAGTAGATAGACCGGACTAAAATGAAAATAGGAAAAGATGTAAAGATAAACCTGGGACTTTTAAAATAAATAAATCATCGGTTCAAATCGCTAAGCAAAATAGATAACCTGTTACGTTAAAAATAATTTATTAAGCAAAATAGATAACCTGTTACGTTAAAAATAATTTAATCAAGTTAAAATAATTAATTAAACCAACTTAGAGCCTAATTAGAGAATTAAATAAAATAGTGCACAACTAAATAAAATCAATTAGGCGTATTTACGCGAATAAAATTTGATAGACTTAATAAAAATACGAGTATGAGTAGTATTTTATTTTTCATGCGATAAACGCATATTTTGGCAACTCGATCCCAGAGCCATTAGACCGTAGAACCACCGCTGTGGGGAGTGCTAACCTAACAAGACCTGAAAAATGTTAGTAAATTAAAATCTGCCAAAAAGGAGAACCAACTGACTATTGTACACCTGGTATCACACAAATGCCACTAATTATTTACTTATGTATTATTATCCGCTCCGTCGCGTAACTGCAGCAAACGAACCAACGCAGACAGGAGTAGGTGATACAGATTTCTTCGACGATGATCTTTTCTACAATTCCAAAGGCAAGATATTCTCTTGAACATGAATATAGTTATATTAAATGTAAAATGTATATTGTTGTAACATATATATATTGCATCAAAAATTATGTCTCAATACCAAGTTGGTTGAAGAAGGCAAGAAGGAAAGATAAGAAGGTAAGAGCCGTACAACTAGAGAAGAGCCGTGTACTGGAAGAGAGTTAATAAGGAGGGTAAAAGGAACCCTGGGCAAGGGAGATGAGCGGCAAGAGGCAGGATCCTTTTACATGTGGTTATAATATAAGGACAAACAAAACTCTTACTCAGATAAGTGGTCGTATTTAAGTGCCAACCATTTTCCCATTCCGGGGGACGGAAAAGGTTACCTTGTTACGTAATTATGTACTCCACAACAGGTCACGTTAGAGTGTTGGGAGCAGGAAGTGAGCCGCACCAAGGTGGAGTGTTGGGCGCCGAGGCAGAGAGCCGCACCAACCAACATTTCTGGAACTCGGTGGAGGTAAGCCACTAACGAAAAGTAATGGGTGGAGACATAAATACGTAACCTGGAAAACATTTTGTGTTCTGATCTCGAAACCGCATCAAAGGAAATGCGGGAGGCCCAGAGTCATTAGAGCTCAGAGTAACTATGGGTAAAGTGGTACAAGCCTACGTAGTGCTAAACAAAATCATGAATTCATGCATGTCTCCTAGATTAGGGGCTGAGGTAGTCCTCTGGGGGGTTTATCTTCTTACCGGGTAACAAGTAGTCTTTTTCAGAAGTAAAACTTGCAACCTAAATCTTGATGATTATTTTTAGAGAAAGAGAAGAGGTAGGAATTTGATAAGGACAAGAGGTAAAGTCATCAGGTGCATTTTTGCTATTAATGCTTGCTAAGTACACTAGTACTCACTCTTGCTATCTCTCCCCTTGCTTAGATCCTAGTCCGGCTGGGAGTTATCCCGAGTGGGATGAGGATTAAAGAGGTACCGAGGAGGCGGTGGTGGCGGCGTTGGTTACACGGAGCAGGGCGAGGTGGACACCCTATTCGACTCGTGGGACGAGTAGACTGCCAGAGGGACCTAGCAGGCAAGCGCTGAGGAATGTATCCCCCTTTTGTAATTAAATATTTTTATCTAAAACCTTAGCCTTGTGTGGCTACTGTTGTAACAAAGAGCAATTTCCATCTTATTGTTCTACTGCGTTAACTCTGGTAAAGGCTTACTATTCGTTGAAGCGGTGTTCTACTAATTACCCCTAGGGTAATGACACGGGGCACCACAGGTGGTATTAGAGCAATAAGGTCAAGGCCACACTAATAAAATAGAAGCTGTTGCATAACTTAAGTACGTCTTTCTCGCTTGCTATATTGCACTAAGTACTTTAGTAATCCTTGCCTTTGTATCAATTTCTATTCCAAACCCCTTTCAAAAATATTATGTTAAAAAGCTCATTCTCCTTAAAGTGATAGCCTACTAACATAGAACCATTCCTTCACAGGAGGTTAGGTTCAGTCTTCCATCCGAGTGAGTACGAGGGAACGTGTGCCTCATCGTAGGATTCGTGTTGTTATTTCCCGCTCAATACCCAGCCCATCGTGGGGCGGACTCACAAGACACATAGCACCCACTTACACTTAGTCCTCGCTTTGTGTAAAAGGGTTAACTTGGGAGGTGCTATGTTTGGACCAACAGCATTATATACTAGTACAACTCACTTTAGACAAGCAATGTGGGACTAATCCCACCACACAACTCCTCATGGGCCACATGGGCGCATCTGAAGTAGGCCGAGGTATTACATTCACCCCCTTAAGTGGCGCTCTCGGAAGACACACACATCTGTGACAAATGCCTAGAACCACCCCTCGGTAAATGTCCAGGTGCGTCGGTCTTGGCACATATGCCATGCCGTGTGTCCACTCCGGGACCACACGCACCATGCGCCATATGCCCGCGCCCCTGTCCCGCACACGCCCGTGCAGCGAAGGTTGATGCTCTGATACCATCTCATAAAAGTACACCAATATGAATTTCATATTAGATTTCATCCATTTAACTCTTACTGACGCTCAACGCCAAAATAGTACACACTAAAAGCTCTATAGCCACACATGGGTACAATCATGATCCTACCTCTATTTGCAAACTCCTAGCAGTTAAAAGGATATATTCAACATCCTACCTTATGTTCAGTAATTAGAATGAAAGGTCTTTAACTTCAATAATATAGGATACATAAGACAAGGTTTCACAAGGCGATACATCATCGTTCATCTAGTCATTTAAACATGTTTCAATAATTTTTTTTAGCATGGCAAGAATTAGGTAAAGCTATCATTCGAATAAGATCCTCAAGATCCAAAATAGGAGACAGATTCTAGATTAATATTTATCAAGGCAACATTTGAACACTTCATTATCTTAACCCTCACTAGCGGTTAGAATAACCGAAAGAGGACCTAGATTCCAATTCATCTAACAAATTTAGTAGATTACTCGATCGTAAAGATCAAACCGGTTCAACCATATTTCCACACTTCTTAACAACAATAGGTTCTTGAGCAGATCTGGACAAACTCTTATCTAAATTTTCATCATGTACCCAATACAACGACATTTCACATTAATCAATTTCACTTCCATGGATACTAGTTAGAACAAACCGCTTGCACAAAGCTAATAACCCAATCGATAACTCTTACCACAACAATTAGTTCATTTAACTAACACCTCTTACTTAAGCATGACAAGACATCACTTAAAGATTTTAACACAATCTCTCGAAAAAAGAGGTATTAAATTTCAACACTCGAAATAATCCAAAAGAAATACATAAAGCCAAAGCTTTCACATGTTAAAGAACTTGCAACAGAAAACTTTCGGTATCAAGAATAAATGATTCACATTTTCCAATAAGAAGGGCAGAACTCCCACGAAAAGATAAATTTTGCCGATAACCAACGTTCCCAAGAAACAACATTAGACCGTGATCAGAGAACAAGTAGTCGATTTAAGGAACCAAGAAAGTCCAACGAAAACTCATCGGAAGAAATGTAGAACACTAACTCAAGAAAACTTCATCAACCGCAACTAATACGGAAGCCGACCACATTAGGGATCAAGGAAGAGAATAATAAAACTCACCCTCAACACTCAACTATGGTATTCGGGTAGTTACTACTCTATTCTTTTACCACGAGCGGTGGTGTAACGACAAAACCGGGACCACCACCACGACCTCAACCTCTCAACATCACCCATAACCAATAATCAATTATGAATATAGAATATCATCTCATAACAATCACAGAACAAATTCATAGGTATAGAAGATCATATCATAGAGTAACAAGGCAACATAGCAGCGGAAACACATTCTTTGGAACCATCCCATCCTCGTGCACCGGTGTGTCAAGTTTTAGGTTAATTAACCATTAACAAATTTTAGCATATCGGGTTACTTAAGTTGCTAGCTTATTCACCATGGACCGAAGCCAGCTCGATACCATCTGTAACACCACGGCCCAAAATCCGCTCAATACCCATTGCCCAGGTATGGACCAGACACATAGCACCCACTTACACTTTCATCCTCGCCGTGTAAAAGGGTTAACTTGGGAGGTGCTATGTTTGGACTAACAGCATTATATACTAGTACAACTCACTTTAGACAAGCAATGTGGGACTAATCCCACCACACAACTCCTCATGGGCCACATGGGCTGCATACGAGTAGGCCGAGGTATTACACTGGATTAGAGGCATGGAGTAGAATTTTGGCATGGACCCAGCTTTCCAATTCTGGATAAGTATGGACCATCCCCATAGAGTCCCTTACCTCTTCATCTGTACAACAAAATTGATTCGTCAGCATTCCTAAATAAAGCAATTAGAATTAAAGAAAGCGAAGAAAGGCTGACGATGAAAAAGAATGCGACTTATCCCATTCTGCATAACAAATTTTTCGAACGAGTGGTTCGTGGCACTTCGAGCGTGTAGCTCTGGCGTTCCCAGGAGCGAAGTCCTGGGCGTAGTCAGGAATGAGCCCTGAGCATTCCCCAACACGTAGTTGGGCGGTCTCGAGAATGGGATCTCGAGCGTACATGGGCACGTGGATCCAGAGCAGTGTAGGTCGCACTAAGAGGCAAGCTCTGAGCGGTCCCAAATACGTGGTTTGAGCGGTCTTGAGAATGGGATCTCAAGCGTGACTGAGCACGATAGACTCAACTAGTATAGGATTTGGATCTTTTTGCATCTCCTTGTTTCTTGGTGTTATTTGCTTACGTGTATGACATAACGCAACTCACCTGAGGGTAACTTCTGTCAGATAAATATGACATCATCTTCTCTACCATAAATGACTGCTAAAGAAGCAAAGCAATTGGTAAAACCAACAAAAGGCTGAGAGTGCAATTTCGGGGACAAAATTTTTCCGGGGGGGGGGGAGGATGCGAGGTCCATGGGAGGGAACCCGAGCCGGAGGCGACAATGCCTTCGGTTTGCCTGAAGCAGGCCGCCATCGGTTCAAGTGGTAAGATAAGCTCCACGAGGGCGCGAGGACACCGCGAGGGTACGAGGGCGCCGTGAGGGCGCGAGGCCCCGAGGCACGAGGGCTCGATGCCGCGAGGGTGCGAGGCCCCGAGGGCGCTTGTCGGGACCTCGGATATGCAACTCCGAGACCCTCTGTGTATTCTGAACTAGTCCCAAATCAGTAGCTAGCTCACACAGTTGCAACATTGATGTAATCATATCCATACCACAAAACAACAGATGAAGTAGACAAATTAATATTATTTAGTAGCAAAAGGACCTTATGGTCAAGGTTTACAGAGTTTGCCACACAGGGCTAAAGATAACAGAGTAAACTTGCAGCGGAATAAAATAACTCGTGGTAGCCATCCGACATGCGCACAAGTAATCGAGTGGAGGACGCGACCTAATTCGTAAAGTCTTCAAAATATTCCTCCTCGTAGAACTATGTGTTCCCTGATTCTTCTGCGGGGACTGATCAACAAATGGTGTATAGCCGTGAGTACGTAAAGGACTCAGCAAGTCGTAGGAAAATGTATGCAAATAATATTCATGCAAGGCTTGACAAGGATAGCTTTATGGCTATTTTGTAGAAAGCGGTATTGACAGTAAATACAGTAATTAGATTGAAAAGTATAATTTAAAAGATTAATACATACGTAATCAAGTTTCTTTCAAAGCACTAGTGAAAACCCCGTTCACTTCCCAACCATCAACCAAAACCAACTACTCAGATCCAACCATTCCAACAATTTTTAAGAAAATCTACTCCTCGTGTGAAATCACTAGGCATTGTCCATAATCGGGGACATGGCTATTCGAATAGTTTTTAACACTCTGCAGAGGTTGTACAGCTTGACCCACAAGAGATAACCACTTGATAAAACACACGTTTCCTTAGACATGTGAATCAAGGAGAGACTATCACAAGACTTTTACAAAGCTCTGTTTTGACTTGGTTCTGCCCGCTAAGGTTTTGCCATTCTAGACCCCCTCTTGCGCCGCTTATCAACCCATAACAGAATCGAACCAAAACATTGCTAATTAGTCAGCCAGGTCCACCCCATCCTGGACATGTGTTTGTACGATATGGCCCAGATCAATGGCGCACAAAGTTGAGTCCTTAGTGATTGCTTAGGTGAGACTTTTCGCATTCCATGTGCCTCGCGCACCCAAGTACCTCTCGCACCCTATAATGTGCCTCGCGCATTCCTCCTTTGCCACCAACCACTCGCCCGAGCATAAATCATTTTTGTTCAACCTGGCCAAATGACAACCCTTGCCATGGCACAACAAATTTTAATAACAGTGGCTCCGCCATAATTCCATATATCGTTAAGTCATGATTAATCTTTCAAGAGCATGTGGTCATGGATTCCATCATATAACTAAAGCATTGGCTAAGCATTTACGATAGCCAAGTTGGTAGTACAATAATGTCCAACTAATAATTAACCATCCTATGGTGTTCAAGGATTTATGTCATTTAAGGGTACATGTCATTCACAATTTATCAAGGAGGCATAATGGCAATTAGGTATTTAACTATTCCCGAAACCATTTTTATACAAGTAGCTATGCATGTTTATATCAAACAATATACTTTTATAAATTGGGTTCAACATGATCAAAGGTATACGACTTGCCTTCATTGAAGAGTTGAGATACATCGGTCATCGGGTCCACAAATTCTTCTGAAACGCCGGAATCTATACATGCGAATAAAGCCAAATAAATAAAACAATTATAAATAAAATCCAAATAATTACCAAATAAGCACCAACAGAAAGATAATGAATTTAGATGAATTTAGAAATTTGAATCACTCGAATCGGAGTTCGAATGAAGAAGATATGGCCTTCGGAAGTTTGAAAAACACATGAAATGATGGAAAGGAGATTTTCTTGATTTTTCAGATTAATTTTTGTAAAGGAAATTCGGTTAATTGTGTCGGATGACGTCAGCAAAGGGATTAGATTCGGCCGAATAGTTTTTTAAAAGAAAAGGCCATGTCAGCCTGCCACATGGGCTGACTAGGCTGCCACATGGGGCGAAGAGGCTGAGGTGGCGTGCACGGGGCGCCAAGGTGGCGACCACGTTGGCACCGAGCAGTGGCGCTCTCGGCCCGCCAGCTCGCCGGCGAATGGCGGGCCTCCGGTGGCCGGTGAGGGCACCAAGAGGGAGAGGGGCTCACGGTGAACAAGGTGTGCACGGTTTCGATGGCAACGCGACAAGGGGTGGCCGGCGGCGAGGAGGAGGAGCAGCGGCGACGGCGGCCGAAGGTGGCTTTGGGGCTCCGACAGCGGTCTAGAGGCGGGGAGGCACGCACGGGGTGGCCCTTGACCTTGCGATGTCGATGGAGACGACCGCGTGGCCGGAGGGGCTTCAATGGCGGCGGTAGAGGCGGTGGCGGTGCTCGACGACCGGCGGCAAAAAAAACTCTAATTGCGGCCGGGCTAGGGCAAGGGAGGGGATGAGGATCGGGGGAAAAGAAGGAGGCAGTCACGGGGCACACCATGCTCCTTTTAGAGAGCTCGAGGAGGACCAGAGGGGAGAGAACCGAGCGCGAAGCGGCGGCGGCGGGATTTGCGGGGAGCTTGTGTGCTTTCGACAAAACAGGGTGGAAAAGAGGGGAAGTGAAGGGGGAAATGGGGTCGACGGATAAGAGGGAATTCATTACGTGCGTCCGTGTGGAGAACTAGTGACGGGAACCCGAGATTTGATGGGCCTTGCGCCAACGGCCATGGCGGTCCGGAGGGAGCTGTGCACGGGAGGTAAAAGGGGGCACACGAGGAAGAAGGAGGGGGCAGAGGCTGGCGGGTGGGGCCGCCTGCGTAGAGAGAGAGAGAGAGAGGAGCGGGGGCGAGGAGTTGGGCTGCCACGCGAGAAGATGGGCCGGGGAAGCAGGGCCGAAGGCAAAAGAAAAAGTGGGCCGAGGAAAAGATTCGGCCCAAAGCCGGAAAAGGGATTTAAAAGGGTTTTTGATTTTTCAGAAAATGAAACAAAGCAAAAGCCTTTTTAGAAAATAGAAGATAGGGTCCAAAATTCAAGAAAAATACACAGAAATTCCTTGAACAAAATGAAACTTAATAAAAATAATTTTAACTTAACTTTATATTTTACTTTTGCAAATAAATTATTTTTAACTTTGGACAAAAAGGAAAACCATTTTAAAATCCAATAAAGTACTTAAAATAATATTTTTGACTTTAAATACCAAAAAACCCAATTAAACCAAATTTGAATTAATCGAAGTTGGATTAATTCAAATTAAATTGCTTTTAATTCTAAACTTTCAAGTTAAGCTTTAGCAACTTAATAGAATCAAATGGTTATTTTTATTTTTGTAAATTTTCAAAAAGACCCAAAAATTGGGATGTTACAGCGCGAGGGCACCGCGAGAGTGCGAGGGTGCTGTGAGGGCATGAGGCCCCAAGGCCCTGAGGGCACCGTGCTAGTCCGTACATAGCCATAGGAGCTGTGGTGTATGCAGTGCTCCGTATTTTCCAGGGCGCCAAAGACTTGGCCAAATTTTAGTTTTGACAAGAATCTGAGCCTTCGAGATTTTAAGTCGACTCGATGTAGCGAGGCACGGCAAGTGAGAATCTGAGCAAGGTCACCTACGACTTAGCCAATTTTGGTTTGATGGGCACGCGGGCGCCCAAAGCCTCTGACTTATTTTGTGCTTCATATCGCGTGAGTGCTTCAGGCGAGGGTGGGTACCAAATTGCCGCTTCTCATTGGCCCTTCACGAGTGATGGTTTTTGTTGTTCCATTCCTGGAGGCGAAGCAATAGATGCAGAGCCACCCCATCGAGGCACAACCTTCAAAGCAGGGGGTGCGTCCGAGCGAAGCCTGTGCAGACGAAGTCATTGATGCGGGGCTGTCGAGCCAAGGCATAGCCTCCAGGACGGGCGGCGCGTCAGAGCAAAGCCTATGTAGGCAAAGTTGTTGATGCAGGGCCGCCGAGCCAAGGCATAGCCTTCAAGGCGGGCGACACATCGGAGCGAAGCCTGTGGAGGCGAAGTCGTAGACGCGAGGCTACTCTACCGAGGCATAGCCTTCAAGGTGGGCGGTGCATCGAAGCAAAGCCTGTGGAGGCGAAGTCATAAACGCGAGGCCGCCCTGCCGAGGCATAGCCTTCAAGACGGGCGGTGTGTCAGAGCGAAGCCTGTGTACGCGAAGTCGTTCTCCTCCTGCTCCGCGGTTTGATGAGAGTCATCGAAGTAGAACTCCTCGAAATCATCGCAGTTCATGCTAGAAACATTGCGAGGACATGTAGATAACACGAGCGTCTCTGCGTGAAAAAAAGAATGATCAACACTTGTTTCTTGTAGCAAGGTAACATTCACTCGACATGATAGATGATCGATGTCGTTGCCGTGGGACAAGTAGAGTCCCATCACTTTAGATACTAAGATCTCCGAGGTGATAGCCTTATGCAGGCATGATAGTCCTTGATCGATATTCAAGCCAGGTCAGTGGTAGATGATTTGAGCTTCCTGGAAGAGGTGTATATGAGTTGTTGAAGAGCAACACAAAGCTATTAGGGGCTGTATTTTTCGGTGGGCTTGAGAGTTCCCATGAGACTAAATCATGGGGCACCTTAGAGGTGCACCTATGAGACTGAGTCATGGACATATCGGAGGGGTGCCCACGAGGCTAAGTCATGGGGCACCGAATGACCAACAGAGGTGGTAGCCCCCTAGTGGACTTGGGGCGCCTATTAGGCTAACTTATGTGCATCTTGGAGGTGTGTCCACAACACTAAGTCACAGGCACGCCGGATGGGCGTCCACGAGGCTAAGTCGTGGGGCATCGAATGGCCACTAAGGGTGGTAGCCCCTAGTGGACTTAGATATTCTCATGAGGCTAAGTCGTGGGGCGCCGAATGGCCCCTAGGGGTGGTAGCCCCAGTGTACTTGGAGGTGCCCATGAGACTAACTCATGGGCACCTTGGACGTGTGCCCCTGACAGATAGACGTTCCCAAGGGGATGCGAATGTGTTAGGCACGGTTGGCCTTTGCCTGTATTAGAACAAAGCGAGGAGTGACTCAGAGGTCGTTCGACATATAGCCTAGAGGCGGAAGGGGGACTAATCCTTAGGACATCCATAGACTCAGGCACTAGGCCCGAGCCGTCACTTGCACCCTGGGTCCAGCAGGATGCAAGCTGCCATGGCGGAGTTGATGGACGACCAAGTCGCGTTGGTCTGTTGTTAGGGGAGACCATGGGGGTTGTGCGCCCTAGGCACCACGGAGGTGACATCCTTTGCTGGGGAAGGGTTAGTGAGAGCTTGTGTGAGATAAGCGAGACTTGTAGGATGGGTCTGTTTCCTAACAGCAGCATGTTTGGAGCAAGTCTTTACAGTTATTTGCAAACATGTTAGTTAGTTAATCTCTTGAAATGGTGTAGTTCTCTAACAACAACGTGTTGAAGGGAAGCGTTCTAACCGCAGCGTGTTAGAAGGCAAACCTTTCAATCGTCAATGAGCACATAATTGAGAAGACATTCACAGAACATGTCAATCCCTTAACAGCAGCGTGTTAAGGGACTACCCCTGATCCAGGCCACAATTGCATAAATGGTGCGATCATGTAGGAACCTCACGTCTTCATTGCATTAAGCAAGATGGTGTTTACATCTCGATAGGTGCCACAGGGGGCATACAGCAGAGTCTTAAGCGTAAAACTTGCGGAGCTTATTCGCATTCTGTGCATGCTTCAATTGCTTGTGTTCCAGAGTAGCAAGTCAGTAGGCGCCTGACCCCAGGACTGAGGAGATGCGGTAGGGGCCTTCCCATTTGGGGTGAAGCTCTCTTGAGCCGTCAGGTCGGTGACCTTTTTTAGTACAAGGTCGTCAAGGAGGAGGGCGCATTTCTTCACCCCGCTGTTGCAGAACTAGTCGGTCTACTGCTCGTAAGCAGCATGCTTAAGGAGGGCTTGGTTGTGGATTTTCTTCATAAAGTCCACCTCAATCTTGTGGTTGTCCCCGTTTTGAGCGAAGTGGGCAGGTAGTGGTGCTAAGAGCATTTCCAATCGGAGAGAGCAGTGATGGATCTCGGTAGGGAGGACAACTTCAACCCCGTACATGAGTGAGAACAGAGTCCTTTCGGTGGAGTGGTTGGGGGTCGTGCGCAGGCCCCATAGGACGCTGAGGAGCTCCTCCACCCAGGTTCCCCGCTTGAGGGTACTTGTTTCAAGGTGACAGCGTATGCCTTGCAGGACTAGCCCATTGGCTCTTTCCATGGCCTCGTTGGTTTTTGGATGAGCCACTGTATCGAAGTGAAGGGTGGTCTCGATGGAGTTACAGGAATCACTGAAGACTGAAGCGTTGAATTGGGTGTCGTTATCCACTGTTCCTTAGGAACACTGAAGTGACACACGATATTCTTCCAAAGGAACTCCATCATGGAGCGAGACGAGATGGAGGCTAGGGGTTCCGCCTCTACCCATTCGGTGAAGTAATCTATTGATACCACCACACGCTTGTAGCCCTCCTTGCCCGGTGGGAATGGCCCGAGTAGGTCTATTCCCCATCAGGCAAAAGGCTAGGTGATTGGTATGGTGCACAGGGGATTAGCAGGATCGTTGTGATTAGCTGCCATCTTTCGGCATCCCTCGCGCTTCCTGAGCGCATCGAGAGCATCCTGCACCACTGTGGGCCAATAGAAGCCTTGGCAAAATGCTTTTGCTGTGGTTGCCCTTGGCCTGATGTGAGAGCTGCAGAGGCCCTCATGCACATAAAAAAAGAAGTGTCATGTCTGATGGTGTCGAAGCGAATACACCAGTGTTGGACTTTAAGAACTCCATGAGCTCCTTCTCCATCTTTCCTGGGATAATGACCCTGATTCTAAGAGACCGCGGGTCATCCTGGTCGAAGAGTCGTACTTCATGTAGGTCCTCCTCCGAACGAGGCTTAAGAGAGCACCTCGCTGGAGGGGGTACATCCTTGTTGTTCCTTGGTGAGAGAGGTGAGGGCATTTCCTCCTTTGACTCCTTAGGTTCAAGAAAGTTGATGTCACTGGAGTTAGTTGCCGCTTTGCGGTATAGAAGACGAGCTAAGTCTTTATCAACCCTCACAGAGATGACCTTGCGAGGGTCTGGTATCTTTAAGCACAGGTAGTTTTGATGAACCGCTGCACAGAAGCGGTTGAGAGTTGCCCTTCCCATGATAGCATTGAATGGGGACTCGATGTCAACGACATCGAACTTGACGGCTTCCGTGTAGTGATTCTCCTGTGATCCGAACGTCATGAGGAGTTTGATCCTCCCAAGGGGTTGAATGAATTTTCCTGGTACGAAGCCGGTGAGAGGGCGATCGGATGGCAGTAGGATACCATGATGATAGCCCCCCTCGTGACTCCCACAGTTCCTTGAGCACACGCAAGTAGAGTATATCTGCAGAGCTTCCTCCGTCGACAAGGATGCGGGAGACCTCGCAATTGGATGTTGTGGCAGTTACTAAGAGGGTGTCATCATGAGAAAACCTTAAGCCTTTTTCATCCTTAGCTATAAAGCTAAGAGGAATGCATGCCCATTTGGGAGAGACGCTTTGAGGAGCCACCCCTAGGACGTTGATTTCTTGGGCGTACTCTTTCTATTGGGGCTTTGATGCATGCCCGGTGGTTGAGCCCCCTATTATGACATTTACTTTTCTTTGCGACGCTTGGAAGGGGAGTTCATGCTCAGCATCTTGCAGGCGCTGCCCGAGGGGTAGATCACCAGGGGCCTATGCCTGGGGTGGTGGAATTGCCTGAAGGGGCATCGCCTCTGTAGCCGTGGGATGTGGTGGCGACGCTCAGCGCGGCTTTGGGCCGTGTTTGAGGAGTTTCACCACTTCAGCGGTGTACTGACGACACTCGTTCGTATCACGCCCGTTCATTTTGTGGTAGGCACACCAGTGCTCGTCTCCTTGATTTGGGTTGCTCCTCCTTTCATTGCGGCCTTCGTCGTCCCTTCCAGTGGGTTTTAGGTCTTGATTCCTTCTTGGGTCCTCTGGTGGAGTTGCCCCCGCGCTCCTGTGAAGGAGCGCCGATTACGACGAGAATCTTGGAGTCACGTTCCCTGCCAGAGTGATCCTTCTGGTCATTGCCCTTCTTCCTGGGGGAGCTTTTTGACTTCTTCCCGGAGGAGATGCTTTCATCCTGCGAGAGAAATCCCTTCTTAGCCAAGTTGTCTTCTTCTCCCCAGGCGTATTTTTCCACGACCTCGAAGAGCTCATGGGTCGTTCTCGAGGGATCTCTCCCCAGTGTGCAATTAAGTTCCCTCGGGAGCAGCCCTTCCTTGTATGCATTGATAACCGTGGAGTCTGGGGCCTCTGCCACTTGGCTCCGCACTTTAGAAAAGCGCTTAAAAAATTCCCTCGTGGATTCGTCCTTCTGCTGCTTGACAGTAAAGAGTTGATTGGAGAGCATGGGGCGCTTATAGCTTCCTTGGAAATTCACGCTAAATTCTTCCCTCAGTTGGTCCCACGAGTAGATGAAGCATTTCTTCTGGTTGAAGAACCAAGAACATGTTGTTCCAGAGAGGAACAGTGGGAGGCAGTTGCACATCTCCACCTCTCCACCTCCCCAGCCCGAATGGCCATGGAATATACTTCCAAGAATGGCATGGGGTTAGAGTCCCCATCGTATGGCCCGAGATTGGGCTGGCGAAACTTTGGTTGAAACAGAGCTTTGAAGATGTCTCGGGCGAGAGGGTTGCCAGTCTCCGAGATGCCCCTGTTCATTTGTATGCGAGGTGATGGTGATCGCGCGGTGCGACGACGACGGTGGCGGAAGAGCTAGATGCCTGCCGGTGGTGGCGATAGTGCAAGTGCATTGGCGAGTTGGAGCGCCCGCGTTGACCTGCAACTTGATCCGCCCGGGAGATCAGGGATTCAACATCCATTTCTTCATGACAGTGGTGACCACGTCCCCCAGCGGACCCGATTGGTGGCACGAGGACACGCCTAGTGCTTGCAGAGTACATGCTCTTCTGGCCGCCCTAGCCATAGCCTTCTTAATGTGAATACTTTCGGTTTGGTGAGTGCGCTTGGGTCATGACGGGTGGAATGGTCCACCCGCCTGAAGGTGCTGAAGGTGGCACAGGGGAAGGAACAACTTTTGGTCATGCGCGCTCCCTAGTTGCCCCTGGCCGTGTAGCACCTTGGGGATGGAGGCATGCATTAACTGGTGGGAGCTAGTCTACCATCTCCGGGTGCAGGCGTATTTGCCCAAGCGGAGGAGCTTGAAGAGGAGGCCGTGGAACGCCCATTTCAGGGGGTATGAACTTAGGCCTTGGAGGCTGAGGCGATGGGATGAATTTGTAACATTCTAAAGTTTTGTTACCAATTTTAAATTAATAAAATAATATTTTATTGGATTTTACGAGTTTTAAAAGAGTTTTAATGTTTTTCTGAATTTCCTATATATTTAAATGACAAAAATATAATTTATTAAGTTTTTGGGTTTTTATTGGATTTAAATTTAAAAAGAAAATTTTAATTATTTTTCTTGAGTTTTTGAATTTTCGAGAATTTTTAAAAGCTTTTTATATTTATGTTAAAGCCAAAATAATTCATTTACAAAATTAAATACCAATGTTAAGTTGAAAATATTTTATTTAAGTCCAAATTGTCTTAAGGAATTTTTTCGAATTTTCCTTAATATTTTGGACTCCATTAGCTATTTTCTAAAGTCCTAAAAGAATTATTTCGATTTCTAAAATTACTAAATCAAAGGAAATTCCAAAAATGAATTCGGCCGAATTCATTTCGGCCCATTTCCTATTCTCACGCCGCGGCCCAGTGCTTCCCGCACCGGCCCGCGCCCTCATCTCCCTCTCTCACTGCCGTGGAGCCCGCGGTCAGTCTCTCCCTCCTGCTCATCTTCTCTGAGCAGAGATGCCCAGCGCCTGCTGCCACGACCACGCGCTGTCGTGCGCCATGCGGCGCCCTCCCTCTGCGCTAGTGCCAGCACCATGCGCTCCCGTGCGCCACGCCACTCGAGCGAATCTCGGCGACACCCATGCCCTGCCTTCCTCGCCGCAACGCCTGCGCCACACCCGAGCGCAACTCCCGGCCGCCCCATGCCGCCTCCTCTCATTTCTCTGTCGGCCTCGTGAAAGCTCCGCCCTTCGCCTATAAATAGGGAGCTCCCGAGCTACTTCATCCTTGCTGCCACTCCCATCTGCATTACTCCCCTCTTCCAACACAACTCGATCGGCTTCAAGCTCAAGCTCCGAATGCCATAGCCACACTGCCGAGCCGCTTGTCGCCGTTCCAGCCACGCCGGTGAGCTCCGGTCGTCCCCAATCGTGTCATGACGCGCCCAGAACCACGAAGAGCAAAAGCCCTCACTCCAATTGAGGAATCCTCCACTGAGGAGCCACACCAATGTCGCCTCCACCGCCGTCGTTTCTTCTCCGGGGACCCCTTCTCCAATTCCTTCCGCCATGAGCATCCCTAGGCATCCCTTTACCTTCCCCTAGCACTCGCATGGGCTCTCCTTCTCCCCAGGATCGCCTCCACGGTGGAGCACCCGCACCGCCGCCGGCTTCCGCCGCCAGCTCTCCTCCGGCCACCTCGGCTCCCTCCGATCGCACCGGTAAGTTCCACGCGACATCCTTATGCTCATGCGCTTGCTAACGTCTCCCCTATTCCCCTCCAGTGCCGTCTCACTTCTCCCTCCCCGGCTTCGGCCACCGCACACAGTCGCCCGATCGCCACCGGTCGCCTTAAGTCGAGCCACCGCCACCCACAGGACCGCCTCCCTATGGGCAACCCATTTTTGGGTTTGCCGCACCCTCGCCGCCACCCCCTCGCCCCCGGCGAGCTAGGCCCCGAGCCGCTTCCTGGCTTCCTCTGTTGCCCAGTCTCAGTTCTCATCTTCTCTGCGTGTTGGAGGCATATGGCAGGTGGGTCCTTCCTCTATATCTCTAGCTTTCTATTGGAGTTAATCCTTCCTTTAAGTTTTCAATCCTTGTCTGAGGAATAGAAGTCCTGTGTTAGTTTCTTCAGAATCAAGATTGGTTTCAGAGTTCGTCTGAGTCAGTTAGTGTTTCAGATGTAATTCCCAAATCAATGTCATATCCACTTTGGATACGGTAGTAGTCTTTCATCTTTAGGAGGTAATTTGAGAATAAATTAAGAAGAAATTGGAGAGAAGAGTGAGCAGTTTGGCACCGAAAGCTTCTTCTATTCTTTGTGTTTTGGTTCGCTACTGTTCATCGTATGACAAACTCGTTTCTGTCTGAACTTTAGACATCCAGTTTGCTAGCTTCAGACTACTTTCTCTACACTGTGTGCTCTCCACTGTGTGTATGGTAATGGGCTCATTTGATTAACAGATCAGTTAGCAACTTAGCATGGATTAACATAGTGTAGTTAGTTTAGGTAAGGTGAGGGCTAATGGAAAAATGGTGGTCTGTTTAGTAAATTCCAAAGTCAAGCTTAAGCTTAGTTAGAAATTTCCAATGAATTGTTATCATCTAATGAGCAAAGGCAAGGTTTAAATTAGGAACTGTACCAAAGTAATTAGATTTGAGGATCTATCAGGAGGAAGATCATTAGAGAAGAGGGTGTTTGCTAACAGTCGT
Source organism: Phyllostachys edulis (assembly GCA_036346405.1). Classification (NCBI taxonomy): domain Eukaryota; kingdom Viridiplantae; phylum Streptophyta; class Magnoliopsida; order Poales; family Poaceae; genus Phyllostachys; species Phyllostachys edulis. The sequence continues at coordinate 28,588,512 of CM070548.1, forward strand.
GTGACCAAACTGATTAGTGGGTGATTTAGGCAAACTGGGGGTTATTTGTCAATAGCACTATAATGTAGGCATGTATATAAGGTGATAGTTGATTAGGGGATCCTTTATCCAGTTGGAGACTCATGACCGACTCATGGCCATCAGTGATTAAATGAAACATGTTAGTGATTAATTGAAGTATGTCAACTGTAGATAAGTTAAATGATATTCCATAACTTGACCCACTATGTTGCTCCCTAGTCAAAGTAGCTAGTACCTAAGCCTTTAACTTGAAAGGTAAGTATGAAAATAGGCTCATGGATTAGATTAGTGTATACACATTTTAATTAGGATGATTAGGGTTAATTTAAGTAATTAGCCTAAGGATGTTAAGAGGGTAATCAATTGTAGATTTTCAATTAGCATATTGCATTTTTAGATATTGATAGTAGGATAATTAGTTAGTTAGCCTCAGTATATGAGTGTGCCACTAGCAAATTGCAACCGCAGATAATAGATGTGCACACAATCACCATCAAAGTCCGTCGAAAGAGGAGAACATATAAGAAGATTGATTTCGACTGTATAATCGTCGTAGATGTATATACAAAGAATACCTGGAGAGAGTGCTTGTGAGTACTAGGTGGCCTGTTAAGGAAAACAACATCACCTAGGTTCTAGGTATCGTCCATCGTCATTCGTTCTCAGTAATAGAACCTTCATGATCCGAAATCAGATCTGCGAGTATTACCTAACTAGAAGATCTCTCCTATCTAGGTAACCAGTGAGGAATGTTCCTGTGAACATTCTCTCTCTCTATCTCCCTGTTAGATTTATCTACTTTTTTCTGTAGTATTTCCTTCATCAACTCATTGGTTATACTTAGTCTGAAGTATTTCTTTCATCAACTTCTTTTGATTATACTTTCATCTGAAGTATTTCTTTCATTAACTTCTTTTGATTATACTTTCGTCTGCAGTATTTCTTCCATCGACTCCCTTTGGATATACTTCGTCTGAAGAATTTCCTTCATCAACTTCACTAGGTATAATTAGTTTCATCTGGAATACTTTCGCCTTTCAAGATGTTGTTCCATATGTTTATTTTCGTCCAAAGTGTTTCCTTTATTTGAATATATTTGATTTTGGTTTGTTTTCGTGTATAGATTTCAACGACTACGGGGAAACCGGAAGTATTTGAAGAATCAGATCCCGACGCCATTTAGGAACAACAACTAAATAAGCAAGGCAAGTTACATCATTTGATCATGTTTGAATCCCAGTATTTAAAATTATTTAAATTCTGTTTTAAATTATTATTGCATGCGTATTTCTATTCACCGTATTTTAAATACCTGTTTTTAAATTATAGTTATGCCTAAGTCCTTTGTACTCCCAATCTTGACATTGAAATGAATCTACCTTAACACCTTAGATGAAAATCTAGTTGATACAATAGTATGAGCTAGAACATGTTGAAAAACTTGATGCTTAGTCATGCCTAGATAAAAAAATATTGAATTTGGGGAATTTTTAGCCAAATGTTCAAATATGATTTAATTGAGCATATGGTATTGTTTTACCATAGGACTTTTGCAAATGATTTTTGAAAAGCAAAACAAAATGAAAATTGGTTTGGACTTGGGCGAAATGGATGTTTGGTGGGTGCAGGTTTATGCACGGGCTCAATCGGGTATGGTTGAGGCCCATGGGTTTTGTTGGAAAGTCGCCTAAGTCAGTTAAGAATCGGTCTTCGAGTGTATTTTGCTAAGCCCCATCGTACTACCACAAGTCTGAAGTGGGTAGGACTTGACTAACTAATTTGTATCATTTCACCATGGTTGTGCCATCCAGTTGCATGGGTGTCTTCATTGACCTACTTTTATACATTCCCACATGGCGCAAGAGGGGGCTAGATCCGGCGGATAGGTCAATTCAAAGGAGACGAAACCTTAGCAAGGCAGGACTACGGTGGGACGGTGCATTGCAAAGGCCTTGTGATAATCTCTTAGTCACACACCTTCGTAAGTATGTGAGCGGACAATATAATTGATTATCTCTTGTGGGTAAAACTGTACACCTCTGCAGAGTGTAAAACTATTCGAATAGCCGTGTCCACGGTCATAGACATGCTCAGCAAAGCTACTCAAAGTTAGACTTTGATTTTATTTTCAAAAGACTTTATCAAATGATTTATCCAAATAGGAAGTTAGGCGGTTAGCCATGTGATAGGAGGGTATCCTTCACTACTCTTGTGTGAATGTTATCTGACTATAAAACTGATAATTTAGAAACTGAATTTTAGTTATAGAATATCTACCTTGGAACTTAGTACAAGTATTTAAAGAAAACATCGCTTTATGCAAAATAAACCCTATAAGCCATCCTTTGTTATACTCTCATGCATTATAATATGTTATTGGGTGTAACTTGCGGAGTACATTTATTTGTACTCACCTTGCTTAATAAATTGTTAATCAGAGGAGAAGGACTTCGCAACTGTTGAAGATCTCAACAAGTAGGCCGCTACCCCAGTCGATTGCTTGTGGCAGATTAGCTGGGCTCTACTACTTTTTTTTCGCCTTCCGTTGTGTTCATCATTGTTGGCTCGTAAGTCTTTCTGTAATAAAACTCTAATTATTATTCAATAAATGTGTGATATGGATTGTTACCATTTTGTTTAACTGTGTACAATAACTACTAATCATGGTACTAGTGTGGAATACACAGAGGATTTGGGAGTGTTAATTCCGGGTCCTTACAGAATTGTAATGGAATGGGTTGAGCTCCTCCCCATCCAGAGTTTGGCGGGTGCATCGGCCAGTAAGGTGCCCCATTCATCACTGTCGCGTGGGCGAGTGGAGGGAGGTTATAAGGATGTCCCCCTTGCCCCCCTCCGAGGAAAACTCCCCGCGTGGCCGAGTCAGTGGCCACTTGAACTGAAGGCGGTATTGGGAATGGGGAGACGTGCTGAGGGCTGTTGGGAGTACGATATGCGGCCATCATGTAGTCCACCACCTGCCTTGTGGTTGCCTCCATCATTGCTTTGCAATTAGTGGCATCGAGCTCCCCAGGAGCTAAGAACGGCCCTGGAGCTTCGATGACACTTCGGGCCTCTGGCCTTTGGCCAGACACCACGTCAGTTAGTGCGATGGAGGTGGGAATGCTTGGCAGCTCGGGGACGCGCAGGACGTTGTCTGCCCTGGGGTGAGCAGCCCCAATCTTCGAAGACAACCAACGCCTTGGGTTTTTCCGGAGAACGGACGGGTTGTCTGCTAGCTCCTTATGCTCGGGAGCCAGAGGAGGCCTCGTGGACTTGGAGTACTTCTTCTTAGGAGCTATAGCCTTCTGTCGATTAGCTATGTCCTCACGGTCTGCGCCAATGTTGTTGGTGTAAAAATTGAACACGAGTGAGGGGGCAGACGTCGGTCGTGTTATGGGCCATCGTCCACAAAGGCGAGAATGACACAAGGGTTTATCTGAGTTCGAGGTCCGAAGAACCATATACATCGGTGGCCTCTGGGGTTCGGGGTTCCTCAGGAGGCTCACCTGATGTCTTAGTTTCTTATATTGATCAAGAGAGCTCTCCATCAAATGAGAGATACATGGGCTATTTACAAGCTCTTGGGCCTGTACAAATGACCGAAATACCCCTTGGGGGATAGCTACACTATGAGTACAAGTGAGGGGTACAATCGGCCTTTGCAAGGTAATTACATTTTTGGGACCTGTTAAGCAGGTGTACTTTGTGGGGGTGGATCCTACCAGTGAAAGGACGAATTATTCTTCCAACAATTTAAAAATAATCTTATTTACATAGCTAGCTCCTATACAAATTTTATCGTAGGTATACTTTTAGCTTTTGAACATAAATCTTCCGTAAGTGGTTGCAGATCACGTGAATTAGAAATAAGTTTAGAAAAAAAAACATGTTTTGATAGGATTTTAGGAAAAAAAAAATTACATTATTATGTCGAGATGAGTTTATAGATTGAGTAAATTCCATAGAATCTTATGTTATGGAACAAAGGTAATGCAAAAATCCATGTTTTACCAAAAAAAAAAAATCAAGAAATCACACGTTTTTGGGCATAAGGTTTTAAAAAAGCCAGGTTTGCACTATCCTATTCATTCCAGAGATATGATAGGTGGGACCCACCAGTTAGTTGGTATAGCAAATAGGGTGTGTTAGACTTACAAGTAGGGCTCATCTGTCGGCTCCTACCCTCCTTTTCAGGTTCGCCTTTGCAATTGTTGATCGCTAATCGACGTTGTAACCGTGCGCCAAACCGATTATTGTGGGAGAGAGGGCAGGATGGAGAGTAAAAAAGAGGGAAGGAAGGGGCTGACAGGTGGGTCTTACTTGTTAGCCTAACTAACAGGTGGGTTCCACATGTCATATCCTAGGACAGAATCGATAGTGCAAACCTCAGGTTTTTAAAACATTTTACCTGAAAACAAAATTTACTATGTAGATTACTCTGTTTGTCTCCCTTCGACTTGTTGAGTACTTTATGTACTCACGACTTCAAATTTTGCTGCTCAGTTGAAGAATATCAAGCTACTCAAGAGTTCCTCAAGGAGTACTACGAAGACTTTGCGAATTAGGGAGTGTTCTTCACTCGATTGCATGTGGGCATGTTGATAATCCTTTCTAAGTTTTTATGTTCCACTTCAAGAGTTTATTTGTTTCTTTAGTCCTGCGTGGCAAGTTAAGTAAACAATAATCATAAGGTCCATTTATTATTATTACTTGTTATTTTGAGATCTCTTTAGTTAAATCGATAAACAGATGGTATTTCCTTTATGTTTCCTATGTGAGCTAGCTACTGATCTGGGACTAGTTCAGAATACACAGAGGGTTCCGGATGTTTAAATTTGGGTCCCGACAATTGGTAGCGCATAATGGTGATCGGGTGTAGGCATAACACAGGCGCCCGACTCGAGACGAGCAAGGCATAGAGAGATAGAGGGAGAGATGGCCAGGGAAAAAAGAAAATGGACTTTGGCCCAAAAAGAAAAATGGCCTTCAGCCCAAAGGAAAAAGAGGGGAAATTCAAATTCAAAGATGAATTTGAATTTTGGCTGAGGTTCCAAAAAGTAAAGATATTTGAGAATAATTTCGAGATTGAGATTTTTGGGGAGGATTTGAGAATTGAGATGAAAGATGAGAATTGAATATAAGGTTTCGGAATTGAATTGAGAGAGAGAGATGAAATTTTGATTTGAAGTTGAATTGAGATTTGGGGTTTGATTTGAATAATATTTAATTTAATTATGAAACTCTAAATAAAAAAGAAAACACATTGAAATAATTAAATTAAATTAATTTTTTTACAAGAAAGCTTGAAATTTTGGAAAAACTGAAAAAGAAATAAAATAATAGAGCTCAGAGAAATAGCAAAAGTACATGGAAAAATCCAAGAAAATCCAGAAAATACCTTGGGACCAAAGAACATAAATAAAATAGTTTTGAATTTAATTGAAATTTGGTTTATTCAACTTAAATTGTTTTTAGTTTTTGATATTTGAATTTAAGCTTTAATTAATTCTAGAAAATTCAAATGGTTATTTTATTGTGAAAAATTCAAAAAGACACGAAAATTGGGATGTTATAGCAATGGAGTAGGTTTGCAAATCTCTCATGTTGGTTATAGTTCTATTAACACTGCTGCTAAACCTCTAGCTTTTAAGAATGTGTTGCATGTGCCTAAAATTGCCAAGAACCTTGTTTTTGTTCATAATCTTACCAAAGATAACATTGTCTTCTTCAAATTTCATCCTGAATACTTTGTTGTTAAGGATCAGGTGTCGAAGAAAGAACTCCTTCACGGTAGGTGTGAGGCTAGCCTCTATCCGATCAAGTCTTCCTCAATAAAGTCCATTAAATCTACCTTCTTAGGTGCCAAAATAAGCAAGGAGCAATAGTGTAGGACCGGAAAGGCGACTAGAGAGGGGTGAATAGGAGCTCAATCCATTTTTCTTTTAATATTGGATTCAATACATATTTCACTCCACTAGCTATGAGAGCTATGAAGATCAATAGATAAGCACAATGAAAGACTTATGTTGAATCCACTCCAAACCCCCAAGCATAGCAATCAACAAACACAAAGATGTGCTGAAGAAACAGAAATTGGTACAACCACAGGCAAACGGGCGGTTCTACCAATGATCGGTACAACCGCAGTTATAACGGCGGTTCTACCAATGATCGGTACAACCGCAGTTATAAGGGTGGTTCTACCAATGATCGGTACAACCACAGTTATAAGGGCGGTACTACCAATTATCCTGGAACAGCCCGACGACGAAAACTAAAATTGGCACAACTTTTGATCCACTTGGCCAAACTCTACGAGATTTGAAACATAACTTCTCTAGGAGGTTAGGAACCTATTCAAATCAAATATTGAGAAGATCCACGCCAAAGTTTCAACCTTTTTCCATTTGAACGAAGATAGGTTCAAAACCGAGTCAAAAAGCAAAACATGATCTAAATCTTGCCCATGGGTAAAGAATGATCAAGATGGTCTTAGATGCACTCCCACATGTCACAGCAAGCCAGATCACAATAAAAACTCGAGGGAAAACCAACAAGACATCAAAAACACAAAATCATCAAAGCGAGGGAGAGCAAGAACATGAAGAAAACCATCTTTGGGAAACTTGCTTGGAATGATTTGGGATAGATGGATGTTTACAGCCACTCTATGCTGGAGGACAAAGCTCAACCAAGGAGCACACAATCACTTCATCGCTCTAGAACTCTAGGACCTCACTTTCCTCTCCTAAACCCTAAGACCCCAACTAGGGTTTCTAAATGAAGGCTTAGAGGCTGCTGGACAGCAACCCTCTCATATTTATAGTGAGGCCTAGCTTCTAAAAGACTATACCCATTGGGCACCCGTTAAGCCCACTAACAAACGGGTTTAACTCACGCACGCATTTTAAAGTGCTGTCTTCACTTTCTCTTGACCTAAACCACTTCTCCATGTGTCGTCTCGCGCTGTGGTTTAGCCAAAAGGTTACCAAGGTAGTATTTGGTAAAATTACCAAAGTACCCCTTCTTGATCCTTCTCCGAAGACTGAGTCCAATCTTGGTGAAGCAATCGCCTGTTTCGCCACGTGTAGGTTGATCAACGGCTCTCATCTTGTCGGCAAGTCTCTCCCGTTCGGCTCCCGCTGAAGCCACCATGGCACCGAACTGCCCGTTCGGTCACCTTTGTCCATTCTGCGCCATGCTTGAGTCCATTAACCTTACCCGACATCCTTGATCGTTCTAGACCTCAGCTCTCCAAGCTTAGTCCCGATCATCCTCGCCATTGACCGTCGTTGACCTCCAAGCGTCCTGCACAACAATAGATAAAGAAATCGATTCCGGGAACAAGTTCTTCACAACTTGACCCACGTTAGTCAAAATATGCATCATGCAACACATATGCATTGAATCTCATGAACTTGACCTAACCCAAAACCAATTCTCCAAATAGATCGACATTCTCAATACAATTGGTACAACCGCCATGTTACCGGTAGTACTCATAGATCTTGATCATCTTGCTCAATAAGCTGCGGTCGTCGCTTCTCAATGAAGACCAGAACTGCACAAAACATCTTCTCTGGAATTTACCTACCGCCATGTACCAAATGGTATTACCGCCCTGCGGTACTACCACCACACAACTTGCGGTATTATCGCACTGCGGTACTACCACACCTTAAATGCCGGTACGACCGGATATCCTGACACTTTGCTAAAAGCAACACTTTCGACAAAACTTCAAAGCTATTGCCAATTGTCTCATCATCCTAAGATCATGAGAATATCCCCATGATATCCACAAATAGCATAAGCGTCTTAGTCATCCACCTCCCAAGTAGTTCAGTCCATCTTGCATACCTCAGTTTGTAATGTGTGTCAAGAGGCAAAGAGTCATCAATTACCTTATTCCAGTTCAGTCCATGTGTCAAATTCTCCCCTTGAACTTGTATTCTCTGATGTATGGGGTCCAGCAACCCAATCTGTAGGAGGATACAAATACTATGTCAGCTCCATTGACGATTTTAGTAAATTCACATGGATCTATTTGCTACATGCCAAATCTGAAGTTGAAAATGTGTTTTTGCAATTTCAGAAACATGTGGAACAACTTCTTGAAAACAAGATTAAGTGTGTGCAATCTGACTAGGGAGGAGAGTATCAAAGGCTCCATAAATTTTTTAAACAAATTGGTGTAGAACATAGGGTCTCTTGCCCGTATACTCACCAACAAAATGGCTCATCCAAGCTCAAACATAGACACATTGTTGAAACAAGCCTAGCACTTCTTTCTCAAGCTTCAATGGCTGTCAAATTCTAGGATGAAGCTTTCTTAACAAGCACTTATCTCATAAATCGCTTGCCAACTCGAGTCATTGACAATGCTTGTCCCCTTGAGCGTCTATTTGATGTCAAACCAAACTATTCACTGCTAAAAACATTTGGTTGTGCTTGCTAGTTTCATCTTAGGCCTTACAACTCACATAATCTCTCTTTTTGGTCCAAGCGATGTGTGTTTGTAGGGTACGATTACTATCATAAAGGATATAAAATGCCTTGATACTTCATCTGGCCGACTATTCATCTCAAGGGATGTCGTCTTTGATGAAGCAGTCTTTCCCTTTCCTGAAAGATCTGTGTCAAAAAATGACATAGTTCTTTCTTCTGAGTCTGTTCAACTCCCTATTCCTGCTCTTCTTCCTTCTCAATTGACCTCAGCCGACCCACATAACCAACCACATTTAGATAACAGTGTTATTAGTACTCATGATCAACTAACAAATGATTTGCATATGTCTATTCCATTTGAATCTGTGTATGCACGTATTCTAAAACTACCAGTCCAACAACATCCAATGCGCACAAGACTGAAGAATAACATTCATATGCAGAAAGTGTGAACTGATGGCACAGTTGCATATACGACACAAATTTCAGAAGCAAATTTAGAAGAATTGTCCTGACATGTCATGGCCATGGTAGACCCACGGTGGAAGGGAGCGATGGACCTTGAATTTGTTGGTTTACAGAAGAATGAAACTTGGCATTTGGTTCTCCATCCTAAATCGGGCTTAAACATCATTGATTATAAATGGGTGTTTAAGGTAAAAAGAAAACCTAATGGGTCAGTTGATCATTACAAGGTAAGATTAGTTGCGAAGGGGTACAAGCAGAGGTTTTGGTATTGATTATGAAGAAACCTTTAGTCCAGTAGTGAAGCCTACTATCATTCGGGTATTATTGTCTCTTGCTATTATGCAAGGATAGAGTTTGAGATAATTGGATGTTCAAAATGCATTCCTACATGGGGTGTGTAACATCCCAATTTTGTGAAGTTTAAAAAAAAATCATTTTGAGTAGTTTAGCCCTTTGGAAAATCCACCCAAGTTTTATTTGAATTTTAATAAAGCTTAATATGAATTATCAATAGCAAAACAATTTAATGTGAATAATCCAAGCATCAATTAATTCCAAAACTATTTTATCTGGGTTCTTTGTGCTTGGAAATATTTTCCATATTTTTCTGGAATTTTTCCAAGTTCATTTGCTATTTGGATTTACTGTAATTTTTTAAATTACCAAATCTATTTAAAATCTCATAAATCCAATCGGGCCGAATCTCCTCGGGCCAATTCACATTTTCTCCTTGTTGACTTTCTAGCCCAACTGCAGCGCCACTCTGCTCGACCCAATTACTCCACCTCACCGACATCGAGGGCCCAGCAGCCGGGTCATCCTCCTCACCTTAAATCCTCCTCGCTGTTGAGCCTCATTAACGCCATTTTGCTCTTTTGAAGCTTTATTCGATAACAGTAGCGGCCCAAGAATACCGCGCCGGCATCGCCATCTAGAAACTCTATCTCTTTGCAACCAATTTGATCTTTTATCTCCACCGAATCGCAACCAAGACTCCTTATCTCTCTGTCAGTTCCGAAACGAACTCCAACAGCGATACGCCCTCTCGATCATGCCCCCTCGGCCCTATAAAAGGCACCCTGGGATCGCCTTTCCCTCCTCATCCCGAATCGCCAACTCTCTTCGCCCCAAACCACCCTAGATCGCCAGAATTTGAGCTTTAGGTTTTCTGCCCGAAGATGCTCTTTCGCCGATTGCCCCACCATCATTGAAACCCTACCATCATCGACTGCACCATCGGAACCGCCGTCGTAAGTTCTACCTCGGACGCCCCTTCACTTCGCCGGAGCGTTGCCGGAACCCCAATCAGTTGAGCCCGAACCCTAAGCGCCGCTTCGACCTCGCCGTTGGCCAGCCCCGTCACCCACGTGCACTCGTGAGTACATCATCAAGATCCCCGTAGCGTCCTCTACCCATGTGCACCTCCACTATCGCTTGAGAGCCGCCGTTCGCTAGAGACCATCGGGACCCAAGCGCTGCTCATCTCGCCGTCATACACATCATCGCCACCTTACCTACCACCTCAGCCTCTGCGCTCATGTGTTGCTTTCATGTCGCCCAGTCACTGTCGGGTCAGCGCCACGTGTGTGCACACGTGTCAACTCAAACCCTAAACCCAAATCCAAACCTCAGCAGATCTGTTCCACCATAGACCCACCCTATGACATGTGGGACACATCAGTCAGAGCACGGTGCTGTGAACTCTTGAGCCGTAGACCCATAGACCAGATCCATGGACTTGGTCCATAAACCCCCGGCCCCACCTGTCAGCCACTGCGCCAATTTCCTAGATTTTCTTTTAATCCTGAAATCAGGGTTGACATCATGCTGACGCCATAAATCGGAATTTCTAGTACAAAGTTAATTCGGGAAATTAGAAAACAGTTATCTTTTTTCTTTTTCTTAGGTTTAGATCTTCCAAAAGCCCGTTCTTCCTCATACGAACTCCGATTGAGCCCATTAAAATTTCTAAATTCATCTAAATTCAAGCTCTGCCGTCCTGAGATTTTTATTTAGTTTTTGGAGTTTATTATCTCTTTGTTTTGTATTTGTTTTGTTTATTTTCTTCGTTTGCGAGTAGACGTTGATACTTCGGGAGGTTTCAAGGAAGGAGGAGTTGATCAAGCCCAAGACCAGTACCAAGACTTGTTCCAAGGCAAGTTATACGTTTGACCATGTTGAAACCATTTTTTTCTAAAATTACTTTGATTCAAATTACTGCATTCTACCTTAAGTAATTATTTAAATGCTTTGGGGATTAGCTATTCATCCACTTTGTTTATATCCACTTTGTATATTGTATTATCATGATATTTTGTTACCCTAGCTTGGTTAATTATTAGTTGGTAATATCCTAGCACCAACGTGGGTTGGTTAGATACGAATAGCTTGCTTAGCCATGGAACAAGTCATTCATTCAATTGAGTTGCAAATATAAATTTGACTAAGTAACTATGGAACTTTGTGTAAAACTGTGTGCTGTGTGCTATTACTCATTGATGGTATGTGTTGCACTTAACCAACAGGGTGGGAAAAGATTTAGACTGAGGCAAGTGGATGGAACTGTGTGATATGGTGGAGCTGTGTGCTTGGGAAATATGATTTGTGGTAATTTAGTTAGAAATTGGCATTCTTGCCTTGGTCAATTAAGAGCTTAACTTTGTGCGCCATTGAACTGAGCCGTAACTATACGACCACATGCCTGATGGGACGGGCCTAACCTAGTAAGCTATGGAGTCTTGATGTTGATAACTCAGGCAGGTAGTTTAAGCTGTGTGCCAGGGTGGAGGTGTGTTTCAGCCTGTGTGGCGATTCACATTTATGAGCAGTTCGCCGTCTTCAGGTCCAACAATGTGCGACGGACTAACCATCTGTGTGAGGGTTGGTGCTGGTAGTAAGCATAACGGGAGTGTCAATTGTTGAGATGAAGTTTCGAAAAAGTTTTGTTATGATTAGTGCTAGCTACACTAGTTATATCGTGTGGGTAAAGTGTACTACCTCTACAGAGTGTTAAATAATCTATTCGAATAGCTGCGTCCGTAGTCATGGATATGCTCGGGGATTTCACACGAAGGGTAGATTTTCATAAAATACTTTGGGAATGGATAGTTGTGTGATTTAATTCATATGGCTATGTGAAAGAAATTGATTAGGCTTTGTGTCCTTTGTGAAAACAACTGTTAAATTATTATTGTTTATTCAATTGCAAATGTTGCTTTAGTGCAAAATAACCACAGAAATCATTTTCTTTGTAATAAGCCATCATCTATAATTGCATTCTGTGGTACAACATGTTGAGTATTCGGAGTACTCATTCTTGCTGCAATCATTCAGCTGAAGTGGAGGAATCGTCACCTACCTTCGAGGAGGAGTTCTACGAGGCTGTTGATCGTTAGGTCTTAATCCCAGTCGGTTGCCTGTGGTGAGTCAATGGGTTTTCGCTGGAGTTGCTTTCGTTCCGTTGTTGCTTATTTATTTTTTACTGTCAGCCCTGTGTGGCTTAATAAGTGTAACTCGACCATAAGGTTACAACTATTATTTGTTTAGTCAAATTACTCACTTATTCTTATATTCATCTTGTGTGGAATGATATTCATTTATGTTGACATTGTGTGCACTAGCATGATCCTGGACTAGTGCATTATACACCGAGGGTCCAGAATTGCATTTTTGGGTCCCGACGGGGTGTTACAGGACGAGGTGTACATGAGACAACCTCTAGGTTATGAAGATCCAAGGTACCCTCATCACATTTGCAAATTGGACAGATCTCTATATGGTTTGAAACAAGCTCCACGAACATGGTTCTCTCGGTTGAGTTCAAAGCTTCAGTAGATTGGTTTTCAACCATGCAAAACAGATGTGTCGTTGTTCATATACAATCATGGTGGCACGGTCATGTACATGCTTATATATGTAGATGGCATCATTGTTATTAGTTCCTCATCAAAGTCAGTGGATGAGTTACTACAACAGCTGCAAGATGACTTTCTGTCAAAGATCTAGGTACTCTTAGCTATTTTCTTGGCATTGAGGTAAAGCGTACATGAAATGACATTGTGTTGTCACAATAGAGATATGTCAAAGACCTGTTGCACAAAACCAACATGTCCCAAGCCAAGTTAGTTAGCACACCGATGAGCACAATAAGGAAGCTGTCAAGACATTTTGGAGTGTTGTTATCAGAAACTAAAGCCACAAGGTATAGAAGTATTGTCGGTGCCTTATAATACCTGACTCTAAGATGACCTGATATAGCCTACAGCGTCAACCAAGTTTGTCAATTTCTTCAAGCGCCTACTGATTCACATTGGTCCACTGTGAAATGAATTCTTCAGTATCTCAGACATTCAGGCTCACTTGGGCCATTGCTTCAAAAATCACCATCTTCCCTCATCAGTGCGTTCTGTGATGCTAATTGGGCCGGGTGCCCCGATGACTAACGACTGACTGGTGGATATGCTATCTTCCTCAGGTCAAATTTGGTGCCATGGAGCTCAAGGAAACAACCCACTGTCTCCGGGTCAAGCACAGAAGCCGAGTATAAATCTATAGCAAATGCAACTGCAGAAATAATGTGGATGCAAGCATTGCTTGGAGAACTAGGCATTTTTCAAGCTCGAGCACCATGTCTATGGTGTGACAACCTTGGCACCGTGTATCTTATGACCAATCTGGTATTTCATGCTCGTACCAAACATATAGAAATTGACTATCATTTCGTTAGAGAACGAGTTGCTCGAGAGGTCTTGGACATCATATTTATATCCTCCAAAGATCAGCTAGCAGATGTTTTAACGAAGCCTCTGTCAACTCAGATGTTTTTCAAGTTCATAAACAATCTCAACATGGTCACACCTGGTTGAGATTGCAGGAGGATGTCAAAAGATATTGTTTGTTAGGTCTGTTAGCTCCGTTGATTTGTTAGCTACAGATTAGATCCTAAATTACTCACTATCATAGCAGTATGGCGTCTGTAACAGATCATATCTACTTTTAGTTGTAACCTCTGTATTTTGTCGGTTGACTGTTCATGGTCCGACACTTGCAGTATATAAACACAATGCAAGGATGATCTGATTGATCATTGCGGCCAAACACATCTAGATACAAATACATTCTTTTACACTGACTCTCGCGGAGCAGCTAGTGGCGGATGGAAGGCTCAGTGGGATAACTTCAAGGAATGTGAGTGTCCAGGAAGGGAAGGCGGCCGATGAAATGATGCTCATTGGGAGTGGCATTCTTGTCAAACCTGTTGTTCAGTGGGATGATCAAGTGATTGGCTCAGGTATAACATCCTAAAATTTGGTCTGTTTTGAAGTTTTAAAAAGAAAAATAACCATTTGAATTTTTCTGGCAAAGTTAAAAGCTTAATTGGAATTTTTAGAGTTCAAAAACAATTTAATATGAATAATGTCAACATCAACTATTATCAAAATTATTTTATTTGGATTCTTTGCGCTTGGATATATTTTCTAGAATTTTTCCGAGTGCATTTGCTATGTTCTAAGTTTTATTTGGGTTTTATGCTATTTTCTAAAAAGAGAAATATATTAAAATATCATAAATAGTGTTTGGGCTGAAACATCTTTCCTGTTCAAGCCTGGCCTAGCTTTATCTGACAAACCCAAACCTTCGGCCGTTCCTTGGCTCGCTCTGTCTTCTCTCATGGTGCTCTCATGCATGACCCCCCGTTAGTCATTGCCGTGGTATCGTGCGACACACTTGCCACCGAACCGCTTTCGCTGTCATGTGGACCCCGCTCGCCACGTCAGCGTTGTCCTCAACCCGGACTCATCTTCTATGAAGTCTTCACGGCTGCGCTGTCGCCGTGTTCGTCGCGGACTCGCCCTTCCTGTGGCTACTTAAGGCCGCACCTTCGTCGAAAACCTTCGCACCAACTCGCCTCCTCCAAAACCCTAGGCCGCCCCTTGTTCTGCGCCGCCATTGCGATGAATCAATCCTTCGAAGCTCTCCACCACATTCAACTCCGACGAGCTCGTTTATCATCACCGGCACCGCTCAAGCTCCCGTTCCGCCCCCCGTTGAGGTTGCAAGGTCGAGATCTATTCCCTGGCCGCCTCGTCTCTGCTAGAAGATCGCCAAAACCCTAGATCCATCAAGCCCGTGGCCCAACCTCTGCCCAAACCTCGCCGCTGGCCGCTGTAGAGGTCCCCGAGCACCAGTGAGCCCACTCTTGAGTTCCTCTTCGCGCCCTCTACCTCGTCGTCACCTCCGTCGACGCCGAAGAGCCGCCGTTCGCCGGATTCATCGGGGACCGAGCGCCACCACCCTCGTTGTCGTCCACGCCAGCGCCAAGTCGCTGCCACCTCATCGCCGCGTTAGCTTCGAAGCCTCCGTGTCGTCTGCGTGTTCGCCACATCAACGCTGATTAGGCAAACCAGATCCAAATCAAACATCCGGCTCGGTGAACTTAGTCCACCGTGAGCCATCACGCCGACAAGTGGGCCCCACCTGTCAGGTGGATTTTGTTTTTCCTTTTTCTTTTCTTTTCGACGAAATTTCTTTGCTGACATCATAATTCAGGATTTTTCAATAGAAAAATAATTCGGATTAATCCATAAATTCAATTTAGGGTATTTCTTAGGGTTTCAATCTTCCAAAGCCCGTATCTTTTGCATCCGAACTCCAATTGAGTCCATTCAAATTCCTAGATTCATCTAAATTCAAGATCTATTTATCTGAGTTTTTATTTAATTTTTGGAGTTTGTTTTGTCTCTGTTATTTATTTATTTGGTTTATTTGCTTGTTTGCGAGTAGATGTTGATTCTTCAGGAAGATTTGAGCAAAGAGGAGTATACCAAGATCAAGATCAATCCCAGGATTTATTCCAAGGCAAACTGTAGTCCTTTGATCATATTGAACCTATGATTTCCAAAGTATATTGTTTTATACAATTGCATACTATCTTTATATAAATTGTTTTGGGATTAGTTATTACCTGTTGTCACTATGCCTCCTTTGATTATTTGAATGCTATGAATCCTTTGTCACCCTAGTATGGATAATTTTAGTTGAACATATTTGTATCACCAATATGGGTATCGTACAAATGCTTAGTTCAACTTAGTTACGATGGGTTCACCATCACATGTGTCATAATGATTAATCTTGACTTAATGAAATATGGAATCGTGGTGGTAAGCCACTGTTGTTAAAATTTGTGTACCATGACAGGGTGTGTCATTGGTTTTGGTTAAACAAAATAGTTTTCGCTCAGACGAGTGGTTGGTGGATAGTGGGGGTGTTTCATCATGTCGTGGGTTTGTGGTATTCTTGCCTGAGTAACTTGTCAAAGACTTAATCTTGTGCGACATTGAACTGGGCCTTTCGTACAACCATATGCTTGGTATGGGATGGACCTAACCTAGTAGATTGTTGAGTTTTGGCTTTTGACTACTCAGGTAGTATTTGGGTGGAGGTGTATATCCTTTTCTAAGGTCACATCGCGGGACGGTTCGCCGCATCCCTGTCCAACGTTGTACGTCAACTACGATGAGGTTTTGGATGGCTGTGGGTACAACGGGAGAGTCAATTATTGAGATGAAATTCCTGAAAGGTTTTGTTGTGGTCAACTTTGATCTGGTTGATTGCATCTTGTGGGTAAAGTGTACAACCTCTGCGGAGTGTCGATTGATCTATTTGAATAGCCGCGTCCTCAGTTATGGACATGTCCGGGGATTTCACACGGGAGATAGAGTTTCTTTAAAATGAGTCAGAGTGTGAATGAGATGTTCACTTGATGAATATAATGTTTGTTTGGTGAACAGGTAATTCACTTGGTGGTTTGTGTCGATTGGTGAATTGGGGATTCACTTATCATGGGTTTGGTTGGGAAGTGAATGGGAAGTTCGCTGGTTGTTCCAAAGAAATTGTTTACTTACTTATTATTGTTTTCAACTACGCATTTCAATCTATTTATTGTATTTATCGTAAATGCTGTTTTTTGCAAAAAGAACCATACAGCTAACCTTTGTCAGGCTGTGCATGAATATTATTTGCATACATTTCACTACGGCTTGCTGAGTGCTTTAAGTACTCACGGCTTATGCCTTTGTTGAATCAGTTGAAGAATATCAAGCTGCTCAGGAGTTCTTTCAGAAGGAGGAATTTGTGAAGGTTTTGCGGATTAGGATGCGTTCTCCACTCGATTGCCTGTGAGCATGTTGATTTGCCTTTTAAAGAGTTTCGTTCTACTGCGAGAGTTTATTTGTTTCTTAAGCCCTACGTAGCAAGTTAAGTAAACGTTGACCATAAGGTCCAGTTATTATTATTATCTGTTACTTTGAGATCTTTTTAGTTAAATCGAATAAATGGATGGTATTTCATCACTGTTTCCTGTGTGAGCTAGCAACTGATCTGGGACTAGTTCAGAATACATAGAGGGTTCCTGAGATGCATTTTCGGGTCCCGACATCAGGTAAGGAGAATTCCTTTCTCGATGTTCAGCTAGCTATCTTTACATAGTATCAACCTTCTTTTAGCAACAGAAAGGTAGAAGATTTTTACCCTTTCCATGGCTTACTGCAAACTCCATCTTGTAGCAAATGCTGATTGCTCCACTTGTTCCTTCACAGGCAAAGAAGGGCCGGTTGCTCAAGCGCTTTTCGACCTCATTCTTGACATGGGCGGACCCTCAAAGGGTTATGGGTGTTCAGCCGAACACCTTTTTTTTCTTTAAAATATCTGGTATATAATAGGTATATTATATGTATATGTTATTAGTTAGGTCAAAACTAAATATTTGTGTCTGCAAATGAATTCAGCTCGTACTCCTCATGTAACACATTAGGTCCATTTTTCTTCCTATTTTAGCTCACCAAACCTTAACCTCTATTCTCTCTCTCATCCCGTGGTTGTATGTGTGTGTTTGGGGGGGCTCAAGTGGCGAACAAGCGGGCGCTGGCTCTGGCGCAGCAGTCGGTGGACATGGCCTTCTGACGTGGGCAAGTAGGCGTGAGGCGTAGGGGCGGCGTCTTGGCAACAAGACCTGTGCGACAAATAGAGATGCGACGCGAGCAAGTGGGTGGTAGCGCGACAAATAGGGAGGAAGGGAGCTGACGACACAAAGGGAGCAGCGCGGTGGCCGGGAGGGAGCGTGGCGGCAGGAAGGGAGCAGCATATCCAGCTCACCGTCATCGTCCTCTCTCTAGATCTAGGTGTGTTTTGCTCACTCCACTTCTTCTCCCTGGCTCTACTCCGCTCCAGCTCCGGTTCTTTCTGGAGTCTTCCTCTGCTTTCTTGGTTCTTTCCAATGGATGTTGTACAAAAATACAATCTTTGCCTTGGGCAATGAATAGATAATTGGTCTCTATTACATATGTTTACATGCTAATTTTTGCTCTATGGAAGGAACATTCTTAGATAGGGTTCTTGTTGATGGGGAAAAAAAAGCAAAAAAGAGCAGGATCAACAAGGTATGCATCTATTAAAAAAAATTGAAAAAGAATTTAGGAGCTCTACCGATCACTATTAGAGGAAGAAAAATAAGTTTTAGGAGTCTAGCTGTTATAACCTGGAACAGAAAAAAGTGAGAAAACAACAACTACCAAGACCAAGCACAAGTTTTTTTTAAAAAAAGAAGACATGGTATCTACCGATCACTATTAGAGGAAGAAAATAAGATTTAGCGGTATAGCTGGTACAGCCCAGAACAGAAAAATAGAAAACAACAACGGTCAAGCACCAAGCACAAGTCTTGGCCGCACGTTGCAACAACAACATAACTCAGCAAAATAAGAAGTCTGTAGCAAAAATAGCTCTATTCGTAGTTTTCACCTCCTCAACTGTCATTGATATCTATAATTTACTGTTTAATTCATACCATTATGCTTGCCTCATATCGCCCAATTCCTCGTATGAAATCATTAATTTCTTTATTTTTGTATTTTATTATATATACGCGTATCATCATATCAGTGTTTTGGGGGGAGGGGAATGACATCTCACGGTATCAGCGTATTAGTATCGGCATATCTGGACAATCTAGCTCCGAAATATGAACACTCATCCTAAAATTCCTGAGTCCGCCACAGATTCTTGAGGACATGAGATCTGGTCCACCTTCAGTTCGAATCCCCGTCCCTTACTGAAATCGCTCACATTTTACAGGTCATTATACGGCTATACCTGAATAAGAAGGCATTAGTTATTAGAGTTGTAAATTCCAGTCATATAGGGCTTGTTTAGTTGGTGACCTGGATTCTATGCTTGAAAAAAAATGGTGCCTGGAGGTAGCCTGAAAAGTAGATGATTTTTTGCCTGGCCAGGCAAATCTGAAAATGAGTTGTTTGGTTGAAAGTCTGTGCCTGAAATTAGTGAATGAAAATAGACCGTTGGATCGAGCTATTAATGGTGTAGATCAACCAGTCTCCAGGCTTTTCACGTCGGCTCCCAGGCGCTCAAATTCTAAGCCTGGGAATGGTGGTCTGCCTTGCTTGAAGCAAGCGCGCATGACAGTGAAGGCAGTCTTTGTCTGGCGAACAAAGCGACCACGAGGCTTCGAAGCAAACACACCCATAAAAGCTACATGGATATATTGGCAGCAGTGTACCTTTGATTTTGGCAGAAGTCGGAGGGACTAAAATTGAAGCCATTCTTGTGTGTCGACTTTGTGCTTTTGCAGCCATCTTAAACCTGAACATAGATCCACCCACGGACGCTTTACAGCCGATGCTTATTTCTCATACATCGTTATTGGCCCTCTTTGTTTAGGCTTTTTCTCTGGCTTAAAAGTAAAAAAGCCTAAGCCTAAACAAAGAGGGTGCTTTTTTGTCCAGCTTAAAATAAGTTAAGCCAATTTAAGCCTAAAAGCCATAAGCCAAGGAAGAGGTGCTTTTTTTGGCTTTTGTGGAATGAAATACCCCTTTGCCATTAAACTTCATTAAAATTACCCGCAAAATGCCATCCATATATAAGTTCATACCGTTTCGTTTTTTCTTCTCCATTCCGTTCTTCTCACCGTTCAGCTAACACCCCGCCTCCAACCCGTCTCCCTCCCGCCACCTCCTCCCAACACCGACGCCTCCTCTCTCCCAACCCCGACGCCGGGCGCCTCTCTCTCCCAACCGCGACGCCTCCCATCGCCTCCGGACGGCCTCCCCTCGCCCAATCGCCTCCCTGCATGGCGAGCAAGGAATCGAGGAGGAGGTAGCGATGGGGAAGAACTAGGCATACAAGGCGATGTAGAGGATGGTGGGTCCTCCTCCGGCCACAGGCCACGGATTCCCAGAAGGCAGCATGGTCGGTCCCCTTCCTCACCTCACACTCCCCTTACAGATCTTGCTTTCCCCTACCCTTCCAAGTCCCAAACTCGCAATTCGTCTTGCCGTGATCATTTCCACAACCATGTTAAGATCTGTGATCATTTCTCGCAGACAGACGGTTCATTTCATTCTCCAGAGTGGCATGCGGCGCGCTTGGCTAGCCTGAACAAGACCCACACCCACGCCTTGATCGGTGCTAGCTTTATCAGTGGATTTAATTTCTCGGCCTACCATTTCCTTCCTGTGATGAACTAAATTGGTACTGTATGCTTACTTTTGCATTCATAACAGCACAGAAGTTCATCAGAGTCAAGTTCTAGCTCATCTTCAGAATCATCAAGCGGTGATGATGAGGAAGGGTTCAAGAAAGTCGAGATCACGGTCGAGATCAAAGAGAAATAAGAAGGATAATAAGAAACGAGTCAAGATCCAATCACACTAGTAGTGATAGTGAGGAGGAAGGAGGTCGATTCGGCTCTCTAAGTTCTTTGGGAATAAAAAGAATTAGATTCGGATCGAGAGGCGCCTTAAACCAATTAGCTTGCTTCGGGAATCACTTTTCGTTAATTGGTGGGTGTAGATTGTATCATTCAATTGATTCTTGTCGAAGGTTGTGGGAAGCGGTTACCATTATGTTTCTCAAGAGAATGTTTGGCAATAGGAGGGTTGGGTATTGAATTATCTAGCATCCCGCAACTTGTAAGAAATATCAAATCATTGTTACATTGGTGTACTTGAGAAGGGATAGTCTTTGGTATTTATAATATTCGATTTGAACTACAATATTTGTTTTTCGAATTCATATGTTATTTAAAGCGTAAGAAGGGATAGTCTTTGGTATTTATAATAGCGATATCCATTTTGTTTCATATGTACAAATGCATGTATCGTCGTATTTTCGGATCCCATGAAAAAAATCAATTTAAATACATGCTTAACAAGGTCCTTTAAACCCTTAAGGGCATTTTAGACCTTTCATCCTTCACATACAACTCAATAAGCCAACATCCTACAAAAAGCCTGACTACCAAACAATAAAGTTTGGCTTAAAAGCTTAAAGGCTTATAAGCTGATTAAGCCAAAAAACTGACTTTAAACTATAAGCCAAAAAATCTGAGCCTAAACAAAGAGGGCCATTGTTTCTTCTCCCAGAAAAGAACTAGGCCTTCCACCTCCAGGCGGCACTGAAGAAACCTGTGAGATACGCTGGTTTTGTCCAGGTTTATGTCTTGAATTTTTAACCCCATACTGATATAGGCATATATATAGCCCCTACATGAGTCGAAAGTCCGAACTCAAAAGCAAAGCAATAATCCAGCTTATATCCCCACATTTGTGATTAATCTTGTCAGGTGATTTTTAACATATGAGTATCGTGTGTAGCCTGCGGAATAGGGGTGTCTGACTCAGGCCAAATGTATGCAGTTTCTACCAACTTTTTTATATTTATGGCCTGGATGGTTTATATGGGCCTACCCGGCCCAGCCTAATAAGCCCCCATCCTAGCCTAATGGGCTATGTCCTGGTCTCTGTTTCGGGACAGGTCAGATTTTGCTATTATCCAAGTCGGGCTGCCTAGCTCGGCTCTGCTGGTGACCACGAATGGGCCCATAAAATAGCTTCCTTTTTATTTCTCTGCCTCAGTTGCCATCATAGAACATTGTTGTTCACTCGGTTCGTGCGTTCACTGTCAGTGAGCAAAGGCACCTGGCTATGTCCAAACCTGCAGAGTCTCTGTGAAAATATTTGGAGAACTTTGCAATTGCACAAAGGTGCATTGCTCTTGTATATACACACAAGGTCTCGGTTGAACAGAGACAGCACACAAGGTCTCGGTAGAACAGAGACAGTGCAAGGCGCAGATTACAGAGGAAGAGTCCGTGCTGGACAAGGAATAGTGTACAAGACGGTGAACAGTACGACTAAAACTCTGCTATCCTACTCGTATACGATACAGACTGGAACTCTGAATATGGTAGGAGATAGCAGTAGAAAGAATAAAACAAGCTTATCTATTTTAACACTCCCCCTTAATCACAACCCGATAGTTTGAGATTGTGTCATAGAATCTTGAATTGTTGTATTCCAAGTGGTTTCGTCAACCCGTCAGAAGGTTGATATTGCGATGACACAAATTTAATCTCTACAGCTTTGTGCGCTACTCTCTCACAAATGAAGTGGAAATCAACTTCGATATGTTTAGTTCTTGCATGAAATATTGGATTTACCGACAAGTACGTTGCACCAAGATTATCACACCATAAGACCGGTGCCCTATTCTGAAATATTCCAAGTTCTCCCAGAAGTGACTGAATCCAGATGATTTCTATTGTCGCATTGGCTAATGCTTTGTATTCAGACTCTGTGCTTGATCTTGATATTGTGGCTTGTTTTCCGTGAACTCCATGATATAAGATTAGATCCAAAGAAAACAAGAAAACCATCCGCAGAACGTCTGTCATCTATGCATCCAGCCCAATCTGCATCAGAAAACGCACTAACCATTGAAGATGTAGACTTTCAAATTGATAGACCAACTCCCAATGTGTGTTTGAGATAATGCAGAATTCTCTTTACAACTGTCCAATGCAAATCAGTAGGACTTTGCAAGAATTGACACACCTTATTAACTGAATAAGATATGTCTGGTCAAGTTAGTGTTAAGTACTGCAAAGCTCCAACCATACTTCTGTATTTGGTTGTTTCCGTCGCCGAAAGCATCTTACCTTCAGTCTTCGATAGCTTCTCTAATGTAGACATCGGCGAAGCAACAGGTTTACACTTCTCCATCCCAACTCAAGATAACAATTCTGAAGTGTATTTAGCTTGAGACAAGACTGCTCTTGAATTGGACCGATTTATTTCAATGCCTAAGAAATAATAAAGATCTCCCAAATCTGTTAAGGCAAATTCAGTCTGCAATCCTTGTATCAATTCCCTTACTGCTTGATCTGAAGATCCAGTAACTATGATTGCATCTACATATATCAGTATATATATAGTCTTTCCTCCATGATTGTAGATGAATAATGAAGTGACACTAGATGACTAAAAACCTAGCTCTTGTAATTTAGAACTTCACCTCGAGTGCCATGCCCGAGGTAACTGTTTTAGGCCATACAAAGCTTTGTTGAGTTTGCACAAATGAGTTGGAAACTATGGATGCACACACCTAGGTGGTTATCTCATAAACACATCCTCTTCTAGAATGCCATGAAGAAACGCATTTTGAATGTCTAATTATCGTAAGCACCAATTACAAGAGATTGCAATAGACAATATGAGTCTAATTGTGGTCGCCTTCACCACTGGACTGAAAGTCTCCTCATAGTCTATGCCATATACCTGTTTAAACCCCTTTGCTACTAAACATGCCTTGTGTCGATTAATTGTTCCATCTGCATTTCTTTTTAGTTTGAACACCCATTTGTAGTCTATAATGTTTCAACCTCAATCTAGAGGAACAAGGTGCCAAGTTTTGTTCTTGAGCAATGCTGTAAGCTCTTGGTCCATTGCATCTTTCCAGCAAGGTTCTTCCAAAGCTTCAACGTGTGATGTTGGTTCTGTAATGGGTGAGTTTACCTAACATCTTTAGGTCAAGTCATAACAAACAATCCCATCACTGAAAACCTTTGGTTGCTGCATCCCATCTTTCAGACGAGTCCGTATATGATGACCTGATTGTCCCGACACAGATACAAGAATAAGACCACCACCAACATTGTTGGTTTCATTGTTGTTGGCTATATTAGACACATCATCAGTTCTGGATGATCCTGTCGACCACATTGAACTATCCTAAATTTCCTGTAGCATATCATGACTATATTGCTACTGCAAAACAACGGGATCAGTACTAACAACGCGGTTTACAGAAACATGCCGACGAGCTACAATATTGTCACCCCCATCATCCACAGCATCCATAATTGGAAAAGATGAAGGATTGGACAATGGTGGAAGAAGCACTTGATCAAGAAGAGAACTATTTTCAGAAGGTTGAGATATTTCGGAGAAAGGAAAAATATGCTCATCAAAAACGACATCTCGAGAGATATACACTCTACTAGTGGGAGAATATAAGCACTTATAGAATTTATGAAAACTACTATACCCAAGGAACACACAACGTTTTGACCAAAATTGAAGTTTTCGGTCATTGTATGGACGAAGACACAGTCAACAGGCACACCCAAAACTCTTTAAGAAAGTGTAATTTGGTTTTGTACCAAGGAGACGTTCTAAAGGAGTAGACAATTGGATTGCTTTGCTAGGAAGTCTATTAATGAGAAAACACACAATTTGGAATGCTTCATCCCAAAAACGTACATGCATTGAAGCTTGAGCTGGCAAGGATAATCCAACATCAACTATATGTCTATGTTTTCTTTCGGCCGAGCCGTTTTGTTGGTGTGTGTGTGTGGACATGAAACTTGGTGAGAAATACCTACATGCTGGAAAAAAAGAATGTAATTTATGGTATTCCCCTCCCCAATCTGATTGGACAC
The DNA here is from genome assembly GCA_036346405.1 of Phyllostachys edulis. Lineage (NCBI taxonomy): Eukaryota > Viridiplantae > Streptophyta > Magnoliopsida > Poales > Poaceae > Phyllostachys > Phyllostachys edulis. The sequence goes on from CM070548.1 coordinate 28,613,245, forward strand.
AAACAATTTTCGTGTTAAGCAATCTCTCGACATAACTTTGAAACTGAACAAAGATTTTCTCAACTTCAAATTTATTCCTGAGAAGATATAACCAAGTAAATTTACTAAAATCATCTATGAAGCTCACATGGTACTAATAACCTCTAGATGAGGAGCACGTAGGCCCCCAGACATCGGAGAAGACAAGCTCTAAATGAGAAGATGATACATGGTCTGAACAGGAATAAGGTAATTGATGACTTTTTCCCTGCTGACAAGCATTGCAGACAGTGGTTTTATTTGAATTACTAGAATAAGGTAACCCAGAGTGTTGAAAAACTAGATCTACTACGGTGGAAGAAGGATGGCCTAGACGATAGTGGCATTGCTCTCAGCTAGGATTGGTGGCTGACAAGACTTTCTTCAAGCCTCTACAAGACAACAAAGGATAAAGGCCACCTTTACTGGGTCCTTGAAGAAGAACCTTCTTCATAGATCGATCCTTGATGAAAAAGAAGTTAGGGTGAAGTTCCAGAAAAACATCATTGTCAATGGTAAGATGATTGATAGAAAGAAGATTCTTGTGGGCTTTCGGAACATGAAGGATGTTCCTTAAGAATAAAGGATCATGTGGAGTGTGGATTTGAGAGTGACCAATATGAGCTATCGACATACTTGATTCGTTTATAGTGTGAACTTGATCCTTGCCGAAATATTTCCCCTGAGTAGTCAGCTTGTCCAATTCATTGGTGATATGATCTGTGGCACCGATGTCAGTATACCATGACGGATCAACTGAATAAGATCCCATAGTAGCAGCAGCAACGACACAATTATCTTTGGATTGATAAGAACCGCTGGTAGCACTTGAGTGCTACATGACTTGTTTCTACAAACCTAGCATGTCGGCCTATTCCCCGTAGGCCTACCATTGCCTCCATTGGAGTTATTGAAAGCTTCATGGTTTCGGTTGTCATTGAAGTGTTGACCTCCCCCGCGGCGACCACCACGACCACGACCACGATAGCTATTTCCACGCGATGCTACATTGGCTGATGAGCTCTCGACTTGACATGCCGCATTGTTATGCTCTTTTCGTAGTTTATAATTCAGCATATGTGCATATAAATCACTGAGTCCAATAGGATCAGTTCGTGTGGAAAGTGATGCAACGAGAAGATCATAGTCTGCATCGAGTCCGCAAAGCATATAGATAATGACCTCTTCTTCTTCCAGAGGACGCCTTGCAGTGGCAAGTGCATCAACCAAATTCTTCACTTTGTTGAAGTAGTCAACAATAGAAAGATCCTTTTTCTGCATAGTGACAAGTTTTCGCTTGATCTAGATCATACACGCTCTTGGATTGTGACGCAAACATGCATTCGAGTGCCATCCATACTTTTGTAGTAGATCCCAGAAAGAGAACATGGGATAGAACTTCAAGCGACAGTGAGGTGAGGAGAGTACTGAAGACCATCTAGTCTTGTTGTAGCCATAGGTTGTATTCAGGATTCGGCACTTGAGAGGCGCCGGCATTCGTGGTCTACGTGATCATCATCACCGGTGCTTTTAGTGATCCATCTACGAAGCCCAGCAACTGTTGTCCTCGAAGAAATGGTAGCAATTGCGCCTTCCAGAGGAGATAGTTGTCTCGCGCTAAATCTGATGTTGACAAGATGTCCAAAGGATGCAGGCGACAGGAAAATTCCGATGGCCGCGGATGCACCAGACGGAGATGTGATGACTCCCGATCTTGAGGAAGAGAAACTTGGCGACGTTATTGTAGAAGAGGCAGCTTTGATACCATGTGAAAATATTTAAAGAACTTCGCAATTGCACAAAGGTGCATTGCTCTTGTATATATACACAAGGTCTCGGTAGAACAGAGACAGCGCAAGGCGCGGATTACAGAGGGAGAGTCTGTGCCGGACAATGAATAGTGTATAAGACGGTAAACAGTATGACTGAAACTCTGCTGTCCTACTCATATACCATACAGACTGAAACTATGAATATGGTAGGAGATCGCAGTAGAAAGAATAAAACAAACTTATCTATTTTAACCGTCTCAGCTTACATCGTATCATGTCACAAATGCTCACACATACAATAATTTAACATGTCATCCTCCAAGGGCGAAACAACATCACATAATCATCCTAGTTTCTGCAAATTTGTAACGTTACATTACATCTGCGGGCCACAAAAAATCGCGGGAGTTAGTCCACGTGTGACTGCCATTCTTGTCTCGCCCACTTTGAGTGTGACCAGAATAAAATGCCAGGTGGGGCATGCTCACATTTTTCTGTGTCGCGCTCGTTTTCGATAAATTTTAGTAGCCACTGGCTGGCCAAACAAGCCCTTCAAATCTAATTAAGTTATTTTAGGCCAATCAATATCGATGTTCAAAAAAACCGGAACGACGGTTGGACTGGCAAAAACTCGGACGGATGGTTCAGCGGTAGGATCGTTCCTGAAAAAAGACAGCTGAAAAAGAATATTTATTTATTTATGCATAATTTGCTTGGACTCATGCTTGAACCAGGTGCGTGCTTAGCACCTGCGCTGCACTCATTTGTGGTCCAAGGCAGGCAATGCGTGTTAAAATACTCTATTTCCGAGTCGCGCCCGCCGATCCGACCGTTGAACCAGTAGCCCTAGCGGACGTCTCGCGAGGTAGAATACTTGTTCTTCTTTAATATCTACCTCGTGCCTCTGGATCGTCTCGGTCACTACAATGGATATGGATTGGGGGAGCCATCGCTTTCGTGTTCGTGCTCCCTAATCTCTATCCATCCATCTAGGAGCTAGATGATGCGTGGTCCAGGTACGGTGGTTAATAGGGGCCTTCTAGCGACTAGGTACAGTTAGTGACATCAATAGATGGTTCCAACTACAACGCTCTTTTGGCTCTCATCTTGTCATCAAGCAGTATTGTTTCGATTTTGCCATAAGAAGCATGTGATGCATGAAACGTATCTGTTCCATATCACACTAGCTAGTAATAGTATATGTTTTGATCTCTTCTTTTGACCTTATCCATTAACCGTCGCAATCTAGATCACGAAAGAGTATGCAGGACGACTATTCTACCTTAAATCGTCCGCATCACGATTGCTACGCCTTATGGGTAGAGCTGGGAAGGATTCATCGTGCTTTGGGCCACGTCGTGCTGTGTCGACTCGATCGGTCATTGAGCAGGTGTCGTCTTGAGTGTCGTCTTAGTCGGCCCACTCGTATTCGGCCGGACCAGTGCACGGTCCAAAGCCGTCGTCAGACGGGTCGTCGTGCCGTGCCAGTCCAAGCCCAGCCCTAGGTAACTATTGAAGGCAGAGGCGGAGGCGGCGATGGCGGTAGCGACCGCCATCTTCATTCCTCTCGTGCGGTCGTGCCCGCCTCATTAAAAACCTAGTTAAAATTGAATTAATTGCGTAAAAACATAGGCATGAAAATACTTCAGGGAAAAATTGAAATTTTCTTAATATTTTACAGATACAATGTTACTGTCTCGTTAAAAACCTTACACCTCAGAGTGGGGTTCCCCGAGTAAGGAAAAGAGTACAGTAATAACATGTGCACATACTAACTACTCATCAATGTCGAGATCATTCATGCGTTCGAGGTCAGCGTACGCCTGCACGATCTCAAGATCCTCCAGTTGATGCTGTTATAGCTCTTTAGCCAATTCCTAATTCTTGGCGCATGTGATTGCCTCCACCATCCTAGGCGTGAAGGATGATCTTCTTTCTTCAATTATTCTCCTTGCCATCTTTGAGCGTTATACGAAGATACTGGACGACACCGCACTATGAGAACATCCCGTGCGAAATGTGATAGCACATGAAATATCCGCTTGTTGTTCTTCCACCACTCGAGCAAGTCTATCTTTTCACCGGAAAGATCAGGATCGATGTTTACAAAATCATGCTCCAGGTAGTGGTTTAGCTCTGAGACAGAATTCCACAAATTTGCCTAAGGCGAGAGGATGAAGAAGCTGGACTTGCCCTTTAGCTTCTTCCACAAGTGGGATGTCAAGCTTTTCTTTCCTTGTTGCGTCTGTTGTGCGGTTTCTGATCTCACGCTGCTGCCGAACTTGTCATGATACATACGGAAAACACGAAAAATCTCCTCTTTGACATGTGCAAAAGCTTCCGAGTAATCAAGACTAAGGCATTCACCTATTCCCTCCATACCCATCTGCAAACCTGACAACTTTTTCGTAGGATCGAAAATAATAGCAAAGTAATACACATGTGAAATAGAACTAAAATATTTAATAAACTTTTCCTCCATTAGTGCAACAGCATGACCTAAAATGCGATCCTCCCTAGATTTGGCAATCTTGTCTGCAATTAACCAAATATATTCTATAACTAAGCAAGAGGTAGGGTAATAAACACCAGATAACATTTTTGTTGCTCTATAAAAAGGTTGTAAAAACTGTCGAAAATGACTAGCAATCTGCCAATCTGAATTGGTAACTACCAATTCATTGTTTTGAGAGTTAGCATTGACAAAAACAGATATAACATGTTCGTACCCTTGTAACTTCTTTAACATGATGTAGGTCGAGTTCCACCTCACCTTCATGTCAAGACCGAATTTTCTTGGCTCCTTCCCATTGGCTGCGCAATACTCCGCGAACCTGGCTGCCACTTGTGGGGGTATTTGTGAGGTAGCGAACAGCGTCGCGGACACTGTTCAAATATTCGCCAATCGCTTGCATATCGTCTTGAACAACAAGGTTCAAGATATGGCATACGCATCTCTGGTGGAGAACATAACCACCAATATACATCTGCAATCTTGGAGTGAGGATGTTCATAGCATTCGTGTTCGCTAATGCGTTATCAAGAGTGATAGAAGTAATCTTATTATATATCTTAAAATCATCAAGTACGTGTAGTATACGCTCGGCAATAGCCTCTCCCGTGTGTGATTCGTTAATTGGCTTAAACCCTATGACTCTCTTGTTTAGTTTGTAATTGTCATCTAAATAATGTTCTACAACACTAAGGTAAGCACTTCTCTGGTGTGATGATGTCCAAATGTCTAAAGTTATAGCAAAAGAGAACTGAACTTGTAGGAATCGTTCTTTCAGCTCTGCTAGTTCCTTATGATACAGCTGTAAAATATTAGATGTAGTGGTTCTCCTACTAACATGTTGGTACTGTGGGCAAAAGCCGCGTTGGATCATTTTTTCGAATGCGCGGCTTTCACCCATCCTAATTGGTTGATCTTCTGCAACAATATATCTAGCGATTTCCTCACGGGCAGAAAGCGGGTTGTATACCCAAGTACTTACAGAACCATCGGCCTCGAAGTTTAGCTGCGTTTGTACTCCTCCCTCGACTCTGCGCCCGATCTTGCGCAAGCATGCCTTGTAGTGCGGTTCAAGTGCCTGTCCCTACTGTTTGTATGAGCGAGATAATTTAGCTTGGCAATAATTACATGTTACGATATCTACCGTTTGGCGTCATGGATTTCTGGCTCCGGTCATGTGCTTCCACAATTAAGCCCTTCGTCGAGACCGCCAATGTTGCCGTCGTGGGACTTGGGAAGAACTCTGGAGTCCCTATTGGCTCGGACATACTGGTACTCCTCGTAACCCTCCGTACCATCCATATAGCGGTCACCCATGCCGTAGTCTCCCATGCTTGGCGGTGGCGAGCATCAACGGAGTCGAGCGGAGGAGGACTAGGGAGGCGGCGAGCTTACACTAAGTCGCCTCTTTGTCCTTTTCGTGCTCCGACTCCTCGGTAGCATACCGCTCAGGAGCTCCTTAGTGCTCCGACTTCTTGGAAGCATAATGGATAGATAGTAAATAAATAGGGAGAGTATATGGTTGTTGAAGAAATGAGAAGAGTAAATGAATGAAGAAGAAATGAGAGTTGATGGCAAATGCTCGGTGAGAGTTCAGTTTTATAGGCACAGTGAGTTGCTTCCGAATGTTGAGTTTCCGAACGTAACTTCTGATCGTTGAGCTTCCGAACGTTGCCTTTCACTATCTTTTTCCCGCGATTCCCTTTCCTTGTCTTTCGGTCTTTCCCAGCGCCAACGGCCATGTCCTCTCTTCCTTTTATTTAAATTTATTTACTTTTGTCATGTCAGCTCTCATCACTAGTTAAGCAGATAGAGACGTAGTAGCTTTATTTGGGAATCTCCAATGCACAGTGATAGCACGATCAATCCCCATTCCCCACCCACCCCACAGTCCTTTTTCCTTCAATCCTTCCCCAATCTCCTCATTCTCTCTTCCTTCCCTCAATCTTTCGGTCCAGGTCGCCGCCCCTTGGTGTGGTGTGCCCACGCCCGCTCTGGCGCCTCGGCTCGCGCCTCACTTTGCCCTTTGCCTTGCCTGGCCCGGCTTGCCGCCTCCCGAGGCCCTCTCCTCCCGCCGCCCGCCGCTCGCCTCCGCCACTTCCCGTCTTGTGCTCACTGTGGTCTGCGCTACTGGTGCGGTGCAGTGCTCCTGGCGGGAGGAGGCGGAGCCGAGGCGGAGGAGGCGGTCGCGGTGCTCCCAGATCGGCCCAGTCGGCGGTGCTCTCCGGCGGCGGAGGAGGCGGCTGATCTCTCCGCATCGGCCGTGTCCGCGGTGCTCCCATCGGCAGGAGGAGGCGGCGAAGCGAGGCGGCGGGTGGCGGAGGCGGTGCTCCCCATCGGCGGGTCGGCGAAGCCGTCGCGGGCGGCACGATGGAGGAGGCCAGCGGCGGGCGGCGGAGGCGAGCCGCCACCAGTAGCGCGTCTGAGGTCCCGAGGAGGCGAACGAAGCGCGCTGTGGCGGCCTTGGTAGCGCGCGGCGGAGGCTCCAAACGCGTCCGCCTCGACAAGAATGAGAGGCTAGAGCTTCTCGTCGCCGGGATCGCCGGACCCGCCGCTTCGGTCTCGCGAGCTCGCCTCGGCCCTACGCCAGCCGGCTCGGCTCGGCCTCCGGCCCGGCCTCTCGATCCTCCGTGCATGGCAAGACACCTCCTCACTGGCTCTCCTCTTCTCCCTGCTTGGCGTCTTTGGGCGGCCCGAGCATGGCACGCCACACCGGGCCGTCTTGCGTGCCGCCCGTCGTCTTGAATCTCAGAGGCCCGGCCCGCCCGTCGTCCGTGCCGTGCCGGCCCGCCCGCCACGTGGCGTGCCTGGACTATGCTTGGGCCGTGCCGAGTCGGCCAGGCCTCGAGCGGGCACGGAAGGGCCCAACCCGACTCCCACCTCTACTTATGGGTAAGACATGAGGGTTACTACTCTAGCATAAAGCTATATAGTGGAGTAGATTGTTTTTTTCTCGAGAAAATACTACTACGTGTTATATAATTATTATGGGCCTACTTGCCCAATCCTTGGTTCAGGGTCGCAGTAGATTAGGTTAGTTCTTACTTATCGTGCAAGAAAGGAGACCCCTCCCTCACTATATAAAAAGGGAGGGACGCATCTTATAACATACGCATCCAATCCTACAGGAAAGAACAATAAGGTTGAGAGGCTAGGGACTACTTCGTGTGTGCTCTTCTAAATCTTCCGTTCTTGTGTTATCGTTTGTCAGCAACACGACACTGCATATATTTTTCGATTTTTCAATTTACTTTGGTTGGCTTCCTCCCCTTCCACATCAACTAAACCATGCCTTGCCAATTTTACAAGGTCTGTCATTGCTTTCTCAGTGAGTTGTTTGGCAAGACATAGTTCCCAGCCTGCTAAGAGGCATTGAGGCATTGTAACGGAATAAAATGCATCCTCAGGTACCTACAGGGTGCTAGTGATATTGGACTATGTTACCCCAAAAGTCAAGACAAAAAATTGTTGGTTACTCAAATGCTTGCTATCTTTCTAATCCCATAATGCCAGATCATAGACTGGATATGTCTTTTTAAGTAGAGAAACATCCATCTCCTGGAAGTCTGTCGAGTAGACTTTAGTTGCTACGTCGGCTAACCATTCAGAAATAATCGCATTATATGAGGCAACTCGAGAGTGCATTTGGCTTAGAAGACTGATTTGGCATATCCAAGAGTTATGTGGTGCAAAGGTGGACTTAATTCCCACAATCCTCTATGAGGATAATGTTGCTTGCATTGCTGATGTGCCTGAATTGGCACATCATTTCTCTGCAGTTTAGTGCATTAATTTCTTGATTTATCATTAATTTCTCATATTATATTTAATTAATTACAAGACGCACAAGATAAAGTTTAGTTGATGTTATCTGCATGATTCGAATGGAATCACACACTTTTAGGAGCAGATATGAAAAGTAGACGTTATGAGGACAGAAACCCCACTTGGATCACCGCGAACCAACCCTCTAGAGGAGAATACACGAAGTGGCACGGTCCCTGGCGACAGTACCACATTCCTACGAGATCGTCACATCAAACGGATCACACTTCATGAAGGGTCCAAGGCGATATTCGGCCTCCTGGCGGCGCAAACCGCTTCGTAGTGCTGAAACCCTAGGATCAGATATTTAAAGAGCTAATTGCATCTACAAGAGAGAGGAGGCAACCACCACACCATCTAGAGCCATCTACCATGTCCAGAACAACCATTCCTCCTTAGTTTCCACCATAGTTCATCCTCCATTCATCTATCTTTGTAATCATTCGTCCATTGGTTGTAACCGGAGCATCGACAACATCTTTTATAACATATCTTTGTTATTTCCAGATTTTTGTCATTGTGTTCTTCATTATTCATCTATTGTTCTTGGTTCCTGTGGTCATGAGTGAGTAATTCCCTAAGGGCTAGGGGTTTAGGTAGCCATGTAGCATTAGTAATCAAGAGGATGATCTAACTTTCATGTATGTTTTTATGTTATCATGGCTGTTAGTGTTTGCCTATCTTTCCTTGATACTACGACTCGATGGGCCCCGATGCTCCATAGGTCGGTGCAAGGAACGTCAACAACAGGTGGTGAGCGAAAGAATGACTAACATAGTCAGTGACAATGAAAGCAGCGTAGTTCGGCTTTCGAAGCGATCTATATGAGGAAGCATGGTATAACTACGACACTTAATGCGTTGGTCCGGTTGTAAGTCGGTTGGTCTATGCGGTAATTCCTTAATTGCGAGTGTGACATGCAGTTGTGCGCACGTGAGCAGGACAATTGATTCTCCCACATGATGTTTGTCTGAGGGAGATGCATTTAAGGTGTGCCGCCTACATGAACACATGGTTATCATAATTGCTTTGATTTATTAGATCATTAATATTATTATCATCCCTAAGATTTACTAACATTGCAGGTGATCCTAATGCCCTAGGCCCTATCCTCCATCATACGAATCACAACCTCTTTAATATTAGAATTGTTATTACTTTAGTAGTAAATTAGCACCTCATTATTATTTCCATAATTACCTCCCTCACTGTTATTATAATTGTAGTTAAATTAATAGTTGTTCAAAGGTAGTAAGAATAATCCATGCGTCCACGAGGGATCGATATAAACCTTGGGGTACTCTGAAGGAAATACCTACGAATGACACCATGCACTTCTGGTATCATCAATTGCACAAATGAAGAATAGCTATGTGAATACATAGATGACAGAGCGTATTATCCCCAAATATTTCTATCCACATGAACAACAGAAAAATGGGAATATAGAAATGGAGAAAATCTAAACTAGTGAAAATCTTGTGGATTTATTTATGAAGACCTTGCCTAGTGCGACATTCGAGGAACATGTACATGGCATTTCCATGAGGAGACTCGGATTGTTGTTGTCTCTAGGGGAGGTATATAGTCTTCATGAACTTTCATTTTTGGGATAAAGTGTTGTACTCTTTTTCCCTTAATTGAGTTTTGTCCCACTAGGTTTTCTCAATTAAAGGTTTTTAATGGGGCAGCACGTGCAATGGTAAAAGATGCTAGCTATGTACTCTTTTCTTCTTGCCGATTTTTCTAGTTTTTAAATGAGTTTTTAATGAAACATGAGGATGTCATAGGCTAAGTGTCCAATATGGAGTGTCATGGAATTGTGGCATGTGGACACTTGGTTCAGAGTTATATATGGGGGTGAGAGGGCGCATAGCGTAACATACGCATCCAGGCCTATAGGCAAGAGTAATAAATTTGTGAGGCTATCGGGACTACTTCGTGTGTGCTCTTCTAAATCTTTCATTCTTGTGTGATCGTTTATACAACACTGCATATATTTTTCAATTTTTCAGTTTACCTTGGTTGGCTTCCTCCACTTCTACAATCAAGTTTGACGTTGGGTGCCCGAATCAATGCCTCGTAGCTAAATTTGGGTGTCTTGATCCAGCCACACGATTTGCCCTAAATGGGGCTCTCGGTAGCGCTAGTACGCTGCCGAGTCGTTCTTGCTTCTTTGTCCCTGCAGACCCCAACATGCTTTCAAATTAAAGCTAAAAGGAACAAGTCCATATTACACCTCTGAACTTTGGCGAGAGTCCAAAAAAACCCTTGAACTATTAAACCATTCAGTTTACACCCTCGAACTGCCAATACCAGGTCACCCAACCCCCTCGGGCTGAAACCACCTGGTTTATCGCCTACGTGGCATCACCAATTAACTTAGGCCCACTGGTCAGACACAAATTAGAGAGAGAGTGTGTCTTCATCTTTGTTCTTCTTCTCTCCCCATTGCTTTTCTATGGAGCTTGCTCCCTCTACCTCCTCCTCCCTCCGGCCGGCCTCCCCTCATGGCGTCGCCCAACTGCCACCGCTGTCTCTGGCTCCCTGCCGCCAGCTCGCCACCGCCTGCACTGCCTTGGCCTAGCCCCACATGCACATCGCCGTGGAGATGCACCGTGCCCGACATGCGAGCTGTCGATCCTCAACGCTTCTATCCTCAATGCGCCCCTCCTCCCAGCGTCCACGCGCCCACACGCTCCTCGCAGCCATGCCTCCTCCCACTGTAAGCATGGCCACGCCTCCTCCAGGTGCTCGCGTGGCTACATCTCCCCCCCCGGCGACACCTACACCTCCTCCCTCGAGCTCCTGGATCCGCCGACGAGCTCCAGATCCCGGATCCGCCACCGAGCGCTGCCCCATGCATCCCATCGCTGGATCTCGATGACCTGCTCCTAGATCCAACGTTGACTGTCGCCCCTGCTCCTGGATCCGTCATCGACCGTCGCCCCTGCTACTAGATCCGTCTCTGAGCACCGGATCTAGGCCCCCTGCTCCTCCCTCGGGCTTCCTCTTTACTCCATGCGTGGCTCGCCGCCATTGTTCGCCCTGAGCTCCGAGCGCCGGATCCAGGCTCGCTGCTCCTCCCTCAGGCTCCCTCTTTACTCCGTGCATGGCTCGCTGCCGTTGTTTGCCCTGAGCTCCGAGCGCCGCCCCGAGCAGGTTCACACACGACAAGATCGAGGACATCACCAGCAGCTTCCGCATCAAGATTGGCGCCGGTGGGTTCGGCTCCGTGTACAAAGGCGAGCTCCCAGACGGCTCGCTAGTGGCTGTCAAGAAGATTGAAGGCGTGGGGACGCAGGTCGAGCGCGAGTTCTTGTACTCGTAGCTGATTCATTTTATTTGCTACTGATTCAGATGCCACGTAAGCCAAAACCAGTGATGTGGCTGCCAACATGTCCAAAACCACCAATGAAACCAACGTAGGGTGTAACTTGATCTGGTTTTGACAATTCAAGGATGTAAACTGAACGGTTTTGTAGTTCAAGGTGTTTTTTGGACTCTCGGCAAAGTTCAGGGGTGTAATATGGACTTTTTGCAAGCTAAAACATGAAACTTTCTTAATTTAGTTGAAAGTTGCTGAAATCTGATTGGTATCTTATTCCTGAGATCTGAATCTTACCGAAACTCGGTGGCCGGTATCCCATCGGAATTGCTTGCAACAGGTTGCATAGGATAACGAGAGTCGTACACCCCCTCAACCGAAATAATCACATGACTAAGTCACGAAGGCTACAGAAAACGAGGGCATATCTCATGCACATGGGTGCATTGGTGAACATACGGACATGGCACATCCGGACCGTTCAACAAGAAATGGATGACCTAGATCCAGTGAGTCAAATCCCACCTCCCACTTAACGCGGTTTTTCGAAAACCCCCTCTCTCGAGGTTTTGCGACCCCCCCCCCCCGCACTTAAGCGAGAGGTTAGATTTGGCTCACTGGATCTGGATTGTCCATTTTGTGTTAGACAGTCTGGATGCGTTATGTTATGTTCACCAATGCACCCATGTGCATGAGATATGCCCTCACAGAAAACGCGCACGTATTAATAAAAAAAAATTAACGTGCGGACAAGAACATATTAACCGGGGTTGTCACACAAATGACACAACCATCACAGTGAACACCCCTTAATTATGTTGAGGAACTGTCGCTGGCGAGTCCAGTCCGATCGATCACCCCGTAGATGGAAGTAGAAGAATCACATACACAAGAGTACATAAAATAAAATGACACAGAGATATGGGGGACTTCTTTCTCTTGTTTATTCCTTTCTTTACCTAGCACGTACAATGAATGAGACCCCCCATATATAGACTTGTGAGAGATGAGGAGCCTACCATGGACCAAGCCTGCACAGCCTAGGCCCACAGTTTCCTAACACCCCCCTTGGGCACTCATCCAACATGTCCATGTCCCATCAAAACTCCACAAAAACTCAGTGGAAATTTTTTGGAGAAAGAGTATATGATACACGCACTAGTACATACAGGCCTATCACAGACGGTTTTTGAACTGTCTGAATTTGTATGTCTGTGATAACAGTGGTTATCACAGACGGTTCAAGCAACCGTCGTGATACGGCATAACTGAGCGATTTTTTGTTGTTGAAATGCGTGAAGGTATAGTATCATAGGCGGTTTCCATTAAAACCGTCGTGATCGTAGGATATCCTGAGCGGTTCTATTTACAAACCATCTGTGATTTGAGATGTATCACAAACAGTTTGGAAATAGAACCGTCTGTGATATCCCACGTATCAAAGACGATTTTTAATGGAAACCGTCTGTGATACTATACCTTCATAGACGGTTTCAACAAAAAAACCGTCTGTGATAGGTCTTTATACCTAACTAATTTTATGATTTGTAAATAGAACCGACATACCTTCACAGACAGTTTCAACAAAAAACCGTCTATGACAGTTCTTTATACCTAACTACTTTTTTTTTTATTTTTGGCTAGCCTTAGGAATTGCTAGCCATGCCCTCTGAAAACAAGCATGCAGAAAACAGATACATCACAGATAATCAATTGTTGACAACTCAAAGTGATCGTTACTCAAAATAAATTACAAAAGAATTTGTTCAAGTATTGTCGCTATAGTTACAATTGGATTACAATTGAATCAATTGTTTGCAGGTGGTTGAGAGGTGTCGACGGGGTGAAACTCTACGTCGGCGATGGAGTGAAACTCTCCGTTGGCATTAATGGTCTGTGTCTTGATGAAGGCGCAGAGCCTCCCTCGAACGTCCGCGACCTCTTTCGCAACGAGTGCATCTAAATATATGATCAAGTCCTGTCGCTAGCAATAGTAAAGTGTTAAGCATATATATTTAAATTTATAATTAGAAAATAATTATTTTGAGATTGACAAACCTCGGGATCCTTCATCTTAGTTGTAATGATTTGCTCCATATGTAGCAAACGTAGAATGCACATAGGTGATCTTGTTTTTGCTGGCGGCACTACAAAAATAGAATTACATATATAGGTATAGTCAGTTCGAGACGCGTTATTACGAAGTATGATATAGGATTATTGTGTTGCAGCGCGTACCGGAAATCACGTCCTATGTGTTAGTGTGGCGTTCGATCCCTTGTATGCTCCTCCTTCGGCAACATAGGCGATGAACGACCTACATGATTCCAAAAAATTATCCTCGGCCATTTCAAACAAAGGAAGACTACAATATAGTTATGTATGGAGGAATGAGCATACCTATCGAGTATTCCTTTCAAAAGGCTGAAGCCGTGCTTTTTACTGATTAGGGAATCAAGGTATATTACCTTGTTCCTCTTTGGTACAATGACTAAAAGAATCCAGTGGAACCTACTCGTGTATGTCGCTATAGTCATTAAACCTAAGTTCGTGCTGCGTATAAAGTACAAATGAAATTTATATAGTAAGTAGTGAAGCACTTACTCCTGGTTGAAGGGCGCCAGTATGTAGTCCTTGTCGTCCTAACGAAGCAATGCCGCTGTTATGTATTTCTCGATGAAGGATATGCCTTCTTCAATGGCTTGCATAGAGACCACGTGTGGGTCGAGGAAACCCACCGGTTTGTCAACTTCCTGGGCTTTTCTCATCATGTATCTATACATAAGCAATGAGTTGTGATATTTATCAGTATTACGTGAATGTAGAACTTGATTGTACACACAGTGTCGAACATCGTAGAAGCGAGGCGTCGAGGGCAGTGAGGTTGAATAGGTCGTGTAAGTCGTTGAAGCCCACGATGAAGTGGCCTAGCCCGTTGAAGAAATGCTCATCCTTGTATCTGACGGTGATTCCAGTATCGCACCCCTTCTCTTTGGTCTTCCACGTGTACCAGACATGCAAAGCCTGACAACCTAGTCCAGCGTGGCATAATACTGTGTCGGTGGCCAACAGACTTCCGATGGAGTATTTCAAGGGAGGCGCCTTAATGTTTAACGATTTCAATTTGGCCTTAACGATTGGCCCGCTACATGTCATCATGCGAGACGACTCGGGAACCGATACGGTAGCACGCTTTTCTTGTTCCTTCAACGTCTTCTCCACAGGAACCGATGAGGTGGCCTTTTGAGGCGAAGGATGTGGTGGAGTCATCGAGGGTCCCATTGGAGAGGAATGGCCATGTTGAGATCACGGCACTGCTGGGTCCAGAGCAATGTCCTTCTTGGGCCACTGGATAAAAGTGTGCATGGCATCCCCTAGTGTTCTAATGTCTTCGTTCGGGCGAATCTCCAGCGGGACGGCCATGAAATTGTCATGTACCATGTCCACTTGGACCTGGCATAACCACATGCGGTGGGCACCGTCTTTGCTTGTCCCTTCTGGTATGGATACACCATCCTTGACCTCAATAGAAATGGACCCAGCCATCCTCACTTGGAGCTTGCAGGGCGTCGGCTCCTACAAAACGATACACAATTAGCTAAGGTGTCCCATAGGTCTATCTTTGGTGCATTCCAGAGATGTACATTACCTTGATGTCGTCGATATGTAATTGGACATCGTCATGTTCAGAATTTGGAGTGGACGTGACGCTACTCCGATGTTGAGGAGGACTGGCTCCCAAAATAATAGGGACAACTTGCAACTGGCTGAGGAGTTGATTCATTTGATCCTACAATCTTGTTATCTGTCCTTGAAATTTTGCAATAAGCACCTATTCCAACCGGGTGTCGTGCTCGGCCTTGGATCTCTTCCTACTCCTATACGTGTCGGAGTCGTGTTGAAATCCATCACCCCAAGGTATGTAAACCCCCATGCCTCGCGTATCTCGCCGCTGCTATCTTCGGACTCAAAGGGACCCCAAAGGCACTAACCTCCGTGATGGTTAGTCGGGCCGTAGGCAATTTCGATATTCCTTTGCCATCTCGCCTATGTATCACTTCCGTTGGACATCTAGACGCATTCGGCGACGTTGATGCTGGAGGCGAAGACGGTGCAGACGCCATCTCGCTTACTTTCTATCTATATAAGTTACCCAACCAATTAACTAAAATTGCCTTGTAAACACATTAATTATATAAAAAATGGAAGTTACCCATTGAACTTAAATATAGAATACGTAGTAAAGAAAATAGAGTTACCCAAATAGTGAGTTGTGAGAGTGAAGGGGATAAGGGGAGGATAGTATGGTCATGCACAGGGCAAGGCAAAGAGTCACAGCTGAAAGCCTCAACATTAACATCAGAAACACATCAATAAATAGCATAAAGCACAGATGATAAAGTAAACATGACAATACAGATTCAAAATTTGAGCTCTAAATAATACTTTACTGGACTGTCAAATGACCTCAAAATCAAAAGATCATAGAGTAAACTTTCGGTCAAATAGGGAACCAATGTTGATTATACACAGAACTTCATATTATCAACAGGACTTGAAAAGCCTTAGTGCAACTGAATAGAAAGCACAAGATCAGCAAGCCTGCTACTTGGACAACAGAAGGTCTAACCAACAGGACTGCTAGTAACCACCAGAGCCAAAATGCTTTATAACTAGTTCAAGATGACAGCAGTAAGTAACAAAGTAGAGCTCAAATATGAATTGATTATTAGTTCAATTTCAGTATTTTACCATCTTCATCATAGAGTAGAAGACCCACCATCACCCTCAATGCCCAAGAACACCCACCATGGTCATAATCTCACCATATCTAGCACAAATACCATTGATATTGAATTATTTGCACATAATATGGAAACAAGAGGACAATATGAGGATAATCAAATAACAGTAAACTACTAAACAATCTTATGGTGACAACTAGGTCACTCAAATGGATTAGCAAAATTAAAGATTAAAAATGAGAGAAGTTTAGATGGTAGCATTTGGATCGAGAAAAGAGGTTACATTAAATGATGATGGGCAGTGAAGATGATTAGAGACCAAATGCATTTGCTAATAAGCCTTTGTAATGACTGTTGAATCGCCCAAGTACATTTGACAAAAAGATAATTGAATTAAGTGACAAAACTTATTTAACAGTACCTCAATATGGAAAATCCTTCTTATGAAATGCAGTAACAGAGAAGAGAATATAAGATGGCTAGGAATGATAGTAAGCTAAAGACTTTGCTAAAACAAGTAGTTAGCAATTTTATTGATTCAATTAGCTTTGGACATTAAACAAAACAGCGGCAAGCCAACTAGAGCTAATAACCCTTGAGGCTGTTATTTAGGACAAATCAAGCTGAAATCAAATAGTGATATGTATGTCCAAAACCAACAGTGAACAACCAATGGTTTAGTACTTTAATGAACTAATTGATCAACGAGAGCTTTGATTAGGCAAGAATTTAAAGGATGCCCACTGAAGAAATGGAGCAGAGACCAAAACCCTAACCATCATAACAAAACAATGATATCAAGATAATCACGATATCATTTCAGAATTTGAAGCCAATCCAACACATAAGTATATGGCCAAAGTGATGCACAAACGTAATATAGGAATACTCACATAGAGGATTGCCGCACAAGAACCTCAAACAAAGCATACATGGAATCAATGTAGTAAAGCAAAATAAGAAGCTAAAACTACAAGAAAGGTTGTAATACTCACAGTGCAAGGAGGAGGCCGGTGCAGGAGAGGAGGCCGGTGCAGGGGAGGAGGCCGACGCGGGGAGGAGGACGGCGCGGGGGAGGAGGCCGACGCGGGGAGGAGTCCAGTGCAGGGGAGGAGACCGATGCGGGGAGGAGGCCGGTGCAAGGGAGGAGGCTGACACGTGGAGGAGGACGACGCGGGGAGGGGGCCGTCAGAGGGAGGACGCCGACACAGGGAGGAGGCTGCGCGTCGAGGCGACGACTGCATCATCGATGTCGGGGACAATGGCGTCATCGATGTCGAGGGCGGCGGCGTCGAGGTCGGAGGCGGCGGTGTCAGGGCTTAAGGGGAGGTGAACGGGCGAACCCTAGAGGAGGCGAACGAGCGAGAGCTTAAGGAACCGTCAAGAGCTTAAGGGGCTAAGGGCACTGGGGAGGTAAACAGGCGAGCCGTAGGGTTATGAAGGGATAATCACAGACGGTTCCATAATAGAACCGTCTATGATAAACTCATATCACAGACGGTTCCTTAACAGAACCGTCTGTGAACTGAGGTTATCATAGACGGTTCTATTATGGAACCGTCTGTGATTCCTTATCACAGACGGTTCTATGATAACCTGATGAAAATTCTTATCCACATGAACCTGGTGACAAGTCTCTTCATTTTCCCGCGTAATGCATGTGTCTCTTCGTCTCACGATCGCACCAACATCGCTACAGCTCCCAAGGTATCTCTTTGTCTCCCGCTCTGGCTTCAGTACTTGTTTTATAAATATATATCCCCTTCTCAAAGGGATTTCTTACGAACCTCCTTGACCCCCTTTCTCCACAAACTCCAAATGGCTTCCCCTCTCGTGCCAGCTATATTGGCCTACATTGTGCTTGTTTACTCGCACCTCTCTGGTCGCAACCTGTCCCAAGCTGTGGACAAGCCTTCCATTCACAATGTCATCCATTGTAGGCCCTCCGATCTACCGGAGACCATAGCGGTCATCATCTGTCGACTAGAGCTCCTCCTCAGACGGACCAATGCGAGGGTCTGTGGCATCCAGCGAGTAAACCTCATCGTGGAGATCGTCCTATGGAACTACTTGGTCCGCACCGAGGATGCAGCCCGGAGAGTCGAGGATGACATCCGAATTGCAAGAGAGTGGGTCGACCTCGCCGAGACGGAGGAGACTAGGGTTGATGGCCTCAGGGCTATATGGGGTTTGGTTTCGGAGTCCGAACGGCTACAAGTGCGAATTGAGCGTGCAAGGTCGCAGGTGGAGACGTTTGATCTGACAGTCGCTGATCCCGCCACCACTGAAGCTGACGAGAAGGCTTACGAAGATTTGAAGGCTAAGATAGGATCACTAATCCTTTTTTTATCGTCTATGATGTAAAAAGGATATGGTCTTTTATCGTCTGTTTATTACAAGTGCATAATATTATCATTCCACATTACAATGAAGTCCACATTGACATCAAAATCAGATATGACAAATCCATTACACATGACAATTCCACATTGACATCAAAATATATAAGAGATTACAAGTCCATAACACATGGCAAGTCCACATTGGCATGTCTCATGTTATAGAATAAATTACAATGGAGTAAATTCTTAATTAAAATATAGCCCTTCATGATGATCGACACGCATATAGCTAGCTTCCTCACTGGGTTCTTCCTCGAGCTTGATGCTATCTCCGAAAGGAGGCAACTTGTCAAATTGATTGTACTCTTTCTCATCCACGACATTCTCAAATCCTTATTTTTCCATGAAGAACTATGTGTCAGTTCTTATTTGTCGGGTCTGTTACATAAAAAACTTGAACAACTTGCTTAGCTAGTACGAATGGTTCGTCCTTGTATCCGACACGTTTGAAGTCCACAATAGTGATGTCGTACTTGTCGACCTTCACACCTTGAGAAAGTTTAACCTAATGGCATCGAAACAGGGGGATCTTGAAAAGTACGTAGTCGAGCTCCCAAATCTCCTCTATGAACCCATAGTAGGAGTTCAACCCACGGGTGGCGGCGGTATTGAGCGCTCGTGAAACGCATCTATCACGGACACCATTGATACGGGTATGCTCTTCTTATCTGGTGTCATATAAAATGTGTACCCATTTATGTCGTATCCTTGTCATGTCACAATTGTAAATTTTGGCCTTTTGCCAACCATAGCAGCGTATCATCACTTGATGACCTCCTAGTGAATCGCACCTTTAACCATTCGTTGAACCGATGGTTGTGCTCTCTCGTGATCCAAACCTCCGACCGGTCTGGATTCTGTTGGCGTACTATGTCTTTGTGGTCGTTGATGTACGGGGACACTTGGGTCATATTTTGCAAGACCGTGAAATGGGCTTGAGCATACGTATCCAGATCGGGAGTGATTGATTTCCTTCCAATGGTCCTGATACCCTCTAGTCTCCCCTCATGACGAGATAGAGGGACAACTATCGGTTCTGTAGTCGACGCAGAACTCAATGACCTCTTCGGTTGCATAACCTTTGATGATGCTGCCCTCCGGTCGAGATCTATTCCGTACGTAGGACTTGAGAATTTCCATTTACCTCTCGAACGGGTACATATGACATAGGAACATAGGGCCGCATATCTTTATCTCTTTCACAAGGTGAACAATGAGATGGACCATGATATCGAAAAACGATGGAGGGAAATACATATCAAGATGACATAGAGTTATCACCACCTCGGTTTGCAGAGCATCTAGTCCTTGGGGATCGATGACCTTCTGAGCAATTGAGTTAAAGAAATAACACAGCCTTAAGATTGCCACTCGGACCTTGTTCGACAAGATACTCCTAATTGCAACAGGAAGCATTTGTGTCATCAGTACATGATAATCATGAGACTTCATACCAATTAATTTTAAATTTTCCATAGAAACAAGTTTCTTAATATTAGCGGAGTAACCGGACGGAACTTTCACACCATGCAAGCTCAGCACGATTCATTTCTCTCGGCCTTGGGCAGAGTGTAGCAAAATTTGGGGAAAATACGTTAAATCCTTTATCGTTTTTTTCGGTGCTAACTCGGTTCTTATGTTCATATCAACCAAGTCACGCCGTGCGTTAACACCATCCTTTGTTTTGCCACTAATGTTCAGTAAGAGACCAATCAAGCTATCACGGGAAATTTCGATAAATGCCACTACTTACTACCCTCATTAGAGATGTGCCACCACTCAGTTGGAAATGTGAAATATGCCACTAGCAAGCTAGGGTAGTCCAAGAAATGCCATTATGGAGGTTTTTCTCCATTTTCCCTCAAATAAAACCATGTATTTAGCTTGGTAATCTCATATGGACACTTATGCCCCTCCATCTCTTCCTTCCCCTCTCCTCTTTACCTCCTCTCCCCTCCTGGCTTTGACCGGATCCAGTGACGGCACGGTTCAGCGACGCAGAGGATGGCGGCGGTCAAGCTCGACGGCGCGCATGGTGTTGGCTTCTCTCCATCTCTCTTTTGTTCCCATCCCCGCCTCTTACATCGAAGCCTTCATCACCGACCACAACCACTCCAGATCCATCGCCGCGTGGTGGATGAGCGCCTTCCAACTCGTCCATAGGGGAGCTCCATGGCTTGATCCAGATCAGAGCATCGCCGCCTAGAGGACCACTCTGCCGTCGCTCAAGTCCTTCCTCGTCACCCTTGCTGCAAGCCGAAGTACAAGGATGTGTAGGTCACCTCGAGTACTTCCTTGTTGCAGCCCTCATGCTTCCCGTTGGCCGCTGCCATTGTCTCCTCGATCGGACGTGAGCCAGGCCATCGAGCCTCGGGGCTGCTGGATCCAAGCGTCCCACGTGGCTGGTCGTCCTCTGCGCTCGCCGCCTCATGCGCCACCGACGGCGAGCCATGGCATCGCAGCACAAGCCCCGCCGGCTCCACCCTGCTGTGAGCCCGCGCACGAGCCGCCTCTGCCTCCTCCTCGCACCGCTGAGCTTCACCGCTGCCATCTCAAGTCCTTCCTCATCACCGTTGCTACAAGCCAGAGTACAAGGAAGTGCAGCGTCACCTCGAGTACTTCCTTGTTGCAACCCTCATGCTTCCCGTCGGCCGCCGCCACCGTCTCCTCGGTCGGATGTGAGCCAGGCCGTCGAGCCTCGGGACCGCCAAGAAACCATTCTTGGCGAAGGTGTGCACCTCGGCCGAGGCGGTGGTCGTCGGCGAGTGGGAGCGAGCAAGGAGAACGGCGAGGTGAAGGAGGTGGCGGGTGGCCCTCGTTGAGCATGGCGCGGAGGGCATCAAGGCGGGTTCAATGGCGGAAGAGGCGAAAGCGGAGATTAGGGAGTTTAATGAGGCGTCGCGGCGGCGCAGTGTCGAAGAAGGCGGCGTGGTGGGAAGTCGCCGCGCGGCGTGGCGATGGTGGGGTGGGGCGGTGGAGAGGTCCCGGAGAGCGCGGCGGCATGGATGGCCTTGATCGCGGAGTCCTGAGGGCGATAGCGGACTTGATGGCGGGCGGGAGGGCAAAGTGGTCGAGCGGGGCGGATGGGGAGACTACGGCAGCCATGGAGGAGAGCTTCTAAGTGCTCCCAATAAGGCAGGTCCCAAAAAATTGACCGCTTCTTCCAGATGTTTTTCTGACGGGTTCTTAATTTACGTCCCTTCCCAAGCACAACATCGATATCCTTAACCATATCATAGACCTCTTTCCCTCTAAAAGCCCTTGGAGCTGAACTGTCTTCCTTATTTCCGTCGAATTGTTTCTTCATCTTGCGGTTTGGGTGAATCCTGGGAAGGAACCTACGGTGGCCTTATATACACGATTTCGCGAGTTGTTGACCATACTCTCCGTACCATCTAGCGGTCTTGAGATAGGCTTTGGCTCCTTTTGTACTGAACCTCATCAGGTTACCAAGGGCAGGAAAATCATTAATGGTGCAGAACAACATGACGCGTAAAGTGAAGTTCTCTCGTTTGTACGCATCCCATACTTGTACCCTTTCATTCCACAGTGTCAAAAGATCTTTCAGCAATGGTGCTAGGTACACATCAATATCATTCCCAGGTTGCTTCGGCCCTTGGATAAGTAATGACATCAAAATGTACTTCCGCTTCATACACAGCCAAGGAGGAAGGTTGTACATACATAGATTGACGGGCCAGGTGCTATGTCAGCTGCTCATGTTACCGAAAGGATTCATTTCATCTGTACTCAACCCTAACATTATGTTCCTTTGTTCCGCACCGAACACTTCGAAGCTCCGATCGAAGTTTCTCCACTGGGCAGAATCAGTAGGGTGTCTTAGCTTTCCATCTTTCTTATGCCCTCCGAGTGCCAACGCAGCAATCTTGCCTCCTTTGGGTTTGCAAATAAATGCTTCAAACGTGGGATCACAGGCAGATACCAAAGCATCTTAACAAGAGGTCCTTGCTTCACCTTATCAGTATTCTTACTCTTGTATCAGGATGCTTTGCACACGGGACATACATGCATGTCTGCATACTCTTTACGGTAGAGGATACAATCGTTCGAACATGCATGTATTCTTTCTACTTCCATTCCCAATGGACAAAGAACCTTCTTTGCTTGGTAGGTGGTGCTGGGCAACATGTTTCCCTCTGGAAGGATGTCCGCTAGAAGACCTAACAATGCCGTGAAACTCTTGTCGGACCAACCATTGCTTGCCTTCAATTTTAGCAGTTCAAGCACGGTTGACAACCTTGTGTATTTTGGCTTGCAGCCAGGGAACAAAGGTCTCACTGAGTCTTCCATTAAGCCATCGAATTTACAAAACTCTCTCTCACTGTAGTTCTCTTCTACATTGTGTAGCATCTGATCTAGATTGTCATCGTGCGACCTATCCTCATCAAAAGCACAGTCCACATCTGGCATATCGT
Organism: Phyllostachys edulis; assembly: GCA_036346405.1. Taxonomy (NCBI): domain Eukaryota; kingdom Viridiplantae; phylum Streptophyta; class Magnoliopsida; order Poales; family Poaceae; genus Phyllostachys; species Phyllostachys edulis. Next base: position 28,636,283 of record CM070548.1, read on the forward strand.
TGACTTCTTTCGTGATGTCGTCATTATTAACTTCTTGTATAATCTACTCTTCACCATGACTAGTCCAACATGTATACCCTTTTTTGAAACCCCTTCGAATCAAGTGCGCTTCGATCTGCGCCGGGTTATTAAACATATTCAGATTACCGCAATCAATGCATGGATAGTACATATATTTTATCCCCTTCTTCAACATATCTTGTTCGGTGGCTCTTCTAAAAGCAAACATGCCATTAATGTACTCTTGACTCACACAGTTCACATCGTACATCCAGTTTCGGTCCATCTACGCTACGCATGCATATAACAAATTAGTGTCAAATAGATTAATAAACCACAAGTACGTACTCTTTCTATTGACCAAACACACTTAAATTGATTAGCGATTAACTTATAGCAAACATAAAGGGTTATAGATCGTTACCCTCGGAACTCACGACGAAAATACCAAATAACCCTCGAGAATGTTCTCCTTCTCCTCCCTTCCTCCTTCCTCCTTCCTCCCCTTCCTTCTCCTCCCTTCCTCCTTCCTTCCCTTCCTTCTCCTCTCTGTCGGTGGCGCAATGGGGGAGGACCTGGTGGCAGCTCAAATGGGAATGGGCAGGGTGGTCTGTTAGGACTAGGTATTTGTAATGCCAGCCTATCACAGACAGTCCTTATTGCGACCGTCTGTGATACGCACCTATCACAGATAGTTTTTTAATAGAACCGTCTGCGATAATTCGCAGACGGTCTTTGTTAAGAACCATCTATGATACCAGAGATTATCACATACGATTTTTTAATAGAACCATCTGTGAATTATCGCAGATGGTTCTATTAAAAAACCATCTGTGATAGGCTGGCATCACAAATACCTGGTCCCGACAGACCAACACAGACTGTTCCTTTTGAACTGTCTGTGATGAGGCGTCTACTATTGCCTATTTTGTAGTAGTGACGTTCTGCTGCGTTGCACGGATTACCTCATTAAAAACCTTAGCCGAGAAACTTCAGGAAAACTCAGGAAGGGAAAAAAAATAATCCACCCAATTTCATTTAATTTCTAGGATTTATTCTTTGGGTACTCGATCTTCATGATCAAGTTTCAATAATGAGTTCAACATTTCTCTAAGTCTCATCATTCCAATTCTACGTATGCACCTTTCAAAGCTAGATGCTGGAAGTGACTTAGTGAAAAAATCTGCAAGATTTTCACATGACTTAGTATGCAGTACTTTAATTACGTCCATCTTTTGCAATTCATGAGCATAGAAGAACTTGGGGTGATATGCTTTGTGAGATGACTCTTCACATAATCCATCTGCACTTGTACAATACAAGCTGCATTATCTTCATAGATAATAGTGGGAGTTTGTGTGGTATTCAATCCACACGACTGCTGGATGTGGTGAATCATCCACCGAAGCCAAGCATATTCTCGTGAGGCCGTGTATAGTGCTATGATTTCTGAGTGGTTCGTCGAAGTCGATACAAGACTTTACTTAGATGATTTTCATTAAATTACAGTTCCACCACACAGGAATACATAGACTGTTTGCGACTTGGTTGTATGCGTGTCTAACAGGTACCCAGCATCTATATAGCCAATCATAGTCAGGTCTTGGTTCTTTCTGTAGAACAGACTAAGGTCTTTGCTTCCTTGGAGGTATCGAAAGATATCCTTTATTCCATGCCAACGTCTTTTAGTAGGTTCTGCACTATACCTTGCTAATAGGTTTACGGCAAATGCAATGTCCGGTCTAGTACAGTTTGCTAAATACATGAGTGCTCCTATTGCACTTAAGTACAGGAATTTCGGCCTCAGGACTTCCTCCCCCTCTTTTCTAGGTCTGTACGGATTCTTGTCTTGTTGCAAGGATCTCCCGACCATTGGCACTTTCGAAGGGTATGCCTTTTCAAAACCGAACATTTCTAACGCCTTTTGAGTGTAGGCTGAATGATGTACGAATATCTCTTCAGGGACATGCTCAGGCTGCAAGCCTAGGCAATATTTGGTTTTACCCAAATCTTTCATTTCGAACTTCGACTCCAGGTAAGTGCTTGCTTCCTTAATATCTTTCAAGGTTCCGATGATATTCATATCATCTACATACACTGAGATTATACAAAATCCATTATGGGATCGTCGTATAAATACACAGGGACAATCCTCATTTGTTCGTGTAGCCTTTCTTGCATAGAAAGTCGCTCAAGCGATTATACCACATCCTACCTAATTGCTTAAGTCCGTACAGTGATTTTCTTAGTTTTACACTGTACATATCTTTATTTGGTCTGTCTTGGTTCAGGACAGTAATACCTTCAGGTACCTTCATATACGTGTTCGAATCTAAATTTTCATAAAGGTACACAGTTACCACATCCATCAATTCCATTTCTAAATTCAAGTTCACTACCATTGAGATTAAATATCTAAAGTTAACTCCGCCCATGACCGGGGAATATGTTTCTTCATAATCAACTCCTGGACGTTGAGTGAAACTTTGTGCAACTAGCCTTGCTTTATATCTTACAACTTTATTATTTTCATTTCTCTTTCGAACAAATACCCACTTATGCCTTACGGGATGCACATGGGGAGGTGTGCGGCTTACAGGCCCAAACACCTCTCTTTTATTCAGAGATAGTAATTTAGTTTCTATTGCATTCTTCCAATCTTTCCAATCTGATCTTTTCTTACATTCAGAGAGCAATGCATGCTCTGGATCAAGATCCATGATTGTGGTAATTTTCTTTGCAAAATAAATATCGACATTGGTTGTTGTCCAATTCATAGACTCTCCAGTGGTCGCATAGTTTATAGTTATTTCTTCATATGGTGATTCTTCTAATGCTTCTACTTGCTCACCACCACTTCCAATTATGGGGGCAAGTCCCTTTAGTTTTTCAGCTCCGATGTATGCGCACACATCCCTGCTAGTTTCTCCCTCCGCGGGAATGTTCAAATCCAGTATGCCTTTTCTAAAGGTGCCATACTGGTGCCAAATCTCAACTAGCTCCCCTTCTGGTTCTAGGGAACTTCGGTGATCGGCTGTGTCAAGTTCTTCTTATCCTTTTTCCCCAGGCGTCCCTGGCTACTTAGGATTCGAGGGACCGGAGTTCTCATCCTTTTATTCTGAGGCCTTTGGACGGGATTTGGGGTACCTTCAACTTTCTTCGGTATTTCAACCCTCTTCGGTGCATTGCGTGCAGGCACATGCGACTTGGTCACGCTCTTCAAATCACTAAAGTGGTTAGACAGCTGATTCGCTAACGCTTGCAAATCTATTATCTTTTAGACTTCTCTATTTGCTTCACTAGTGCGTGGGTCATGCGCATGGATTCTTGTGGCTTACCACGTAATTTCCCGATATTTTTCATCAAGGGATTGATTTCCTCCCCCTAATGACGGTAAACTATCCTCATCAAATATACTATCATCAAATCGGGTAGTATGCAAATCTCCCGTCATATGGTCGAAATACCTGAATATGGATGTTGTCTCATAACCAACGTATATCCTAGACTTCCGGAGAGGGCCCATTATAGTACACTGTGGTGAGGGTATATGTACGTAAACCTTGCACCCAAATTTGCGAAGATGAGAAATTTTCGGTGTTGACCCTCGCGCTAGTTGCATAGGTGAATAGATGTTATATGCCGACGGTTTAAAATTAATGAGAGTTGCTACATGCAGGACTGCGTGTCCTTAACATGTAGTTGATAAATTACAATTCTGCAAAAGCGGTCGGGCAAATAATTCTTTTAATTAATGCCTCTACTAGTCCATTCTAGATGTGGACATGCGGTACAGAATACTCAACTTTAATTCTCATTGCCATGCAATAATCATCAAATGCCTTTGAAGTAAATTCTCTAGCGTTGTCCATTCTGATGGATTTCACATGATAATCAGGGAATTATTTTTAATTTGAATTATCTGCAAGATTAGCTTTGCAAAAGTATGGTTTCTCGTAGACAATAAGCATATGTGTGACCATTTCGAGGAAGAATCGATGAGCACCATAAAATATCTAAATGGCTCTGACAGGGGCTATATAGGACCGCAAATGTCTCCCTAGATACATTCTAGGAATGCAGGGACTTTATTCTTCACTTTCAAAGCAAAATGTCTAGTAATTAATTTTCCGATGGCACATGCGGGGCACACAAAATCTTTCTGATTCGGAAAATTCTTTACATTGATATTATGTTCTTGTGAATTGTTAATTATATTTCTCATCATCCTAATACTTGGGTGGCCTAATCTATCATGCCAGAGAAAGAAAAATTCAAAGCTTCCAAATATGGTTTTAGGGCAATATAGGCTGTGGGTGCCTTAAAATTAGTGTAGTATAGCCCAGTATCATATGAAGAAAGTCGTTCTAATACCCCTTTTCCACTTTCTTCATGCTTTGTAATGAGCAGGTATTCCTTACCATACTCTTTCTCAGTTTCTATGTGGAAACCGTTAGCACGAATATCTTTAAAACTTAGGGGAGTTCTAGTTGATTCTAGGTACAACAAGGCTTCTTTAATGACCAAAGTTGTGCCCATCGAAAGTATAATTGTGGCCCTTCCTGAGCCTATTATACAAGCATCGCTATCCGCGATTGTCGTAAGACTACAAGCATTCTTGTGATCAACTGAAAGTATTTCGTCTCTCTTAAGATGGTATTCGTTGTGCCACTATCAGCTAAGCACACTTTCTCCATAGGGCGCCACACGTGTTCTAATATAAAGTACTTTATTAATATGTAGCAGGAAGCAATCAACACATAAATAAAATACTTCAACTATCAGAACATAGCATGCTATTATTAACTGAATAAATGAATTAATTAAGTAATATCATCCAACCATCACGAGAAAAAAATTGTTTTAAGGCTCTACACGAGCATACAACCATCACCCATGCAAAACTATGACGTATTCCATCACGCACCAAATAAATGACATTTAGAGTCTAAGTGTATTATGTGCACTAGACTGAATCCACCAAGAAGTTAGAGACTTCAGCTACTATCTTCTCAGGGGTGACATGCTCTTCCTAGGTAATCATGGCGATGGCGCTTTGCAATATCAAGAATGCAGTTTGCAAGAGTGGAGTCTACGCCATCGGTGCTGAGCATTCTTTGTGAGTCCTCCGCCTTAGGGTAGGCAAAGTGGGTTTTGCCGCCCTTTGTCACCCTTCTTTTGTTTGGCCTTAAAAGTGTTGACGACGTGCTGCGGTTCTTCACATATCCGCAACCAGTGCTCCCACTTGCCACACTTGTAGCAGGTTTGGTCTTGTTGACCATAGGGCTTGTCGTTTCACTTTGGCTTGTTGGCATTCTTTTCCTGTGGAGCATTTTGCGTGCCTTTCTGGGCTGTGGCCTTGCCCTTCCTTCCCCTTTTTTCATTATAGGCTTTTGCACCTTGAAGCTCCCAGCGTTGGCCTCATGACCAGCGGAGCTCTCTGGTGGTTGGGCGACGAAATTCTTGCGGAGAACGTCATCCTAAGCCTTTGCAACCTGCATAATATCAATCAATTCGGCATACTCCTTGTAGCCGTCTTGACGATAGTTGTGCACAGACTGCACTGCACTGGGGTGGAAGGTGGAGAGCGTCTTCTCAATCTTCTGCTCATCTGTGACTTGCTTGCCACAGAGTTGAAGATTGGAACATATCCTGTGCAAGGTATAATTGTACTCTCCCATAGTCTTAAAGTCAGCAAACCTTAGTCGGATCCATTCCTGCTCTCCCTGAGGAAGAATGGTGTACTTTAGCTTCTCGAACCGCTTCTTTAGTGCAGTCCACAAGGCTAGCGCACTCTTCTCTGCCATCTACTCATTCTTGAATGTGAGGCGGAGGTGGTGCCTGAGAAAATGAAGTGCTTGATCATTTTCCTCAAGGGTGGGTTTGGCATCTGTCAGGACCCAAATCTGCAAATCCGGACTCTCTGTGTATTCTGAACTAGTCCCAAGATCAGTAGCTAGTTCACACAGTGTCAACATTGATGAAATCATATCCACACAACGAAACAACTAAGAATAAGCCAAATATTATTAAAAAGTAACAACAAACCTTATGGTCAAGGTTTTACAATTATTGCCACGTAGGGCTTAAAGACAGAATAATAAACTTGCAGCGAAAGAAACTCTTGTGGTAGCCATCCGACATGCCCACAGGCAATCGAGTGGAGAGCGCACCCTAGATCGCATAGTCTTCGAAGTAATCCTCCTCGTATAACTCATCGTTCCCTGTGTCTTCTTCGATGACTGATCAACAAATGATGTATAGCCGTGAGTACATAAAGTACTCAGCAAGTCGTAGGAAAATGTATGTAAATAGTATTTATGCAAGGCTTGAACAAGAGTAGCTTTATGGCTATTTTGCAGAAAGCAGTATTGACTGTAAATACAGTAGATAGATTGAAAAGCACAATTTAAAAGATTAAATACATAAATAAACAAGTTCTTTAAAACAACTAGTGAACAACCCTATTCACTTCCCAATTGTTCCACCATTTCAATATCTTTGACAAAAATCTAACCCTTGTGTGAAATCACCAGACATTGTCCATAACCGGGGACACGGCTATTCAAATAGTTTTTAACACTCTGCAGAGGTTGTACAGCTTGACCCACAAGAGATAATCAACTTATAATGTCCATTTAACACACTTCCGAGGTGTGCGACTAAGTGATTATCACAAGGCTTTTACAAAGCCCTGTTTTGACTCGGTTCTGCGCGCTAAGGATTCGCCATTCTTGGCCCCCTCTTGCGCCACTCATCAACCCAAACAGAACCAAACCAAAATATTGCTAATTAGTCAGCCAGGTCCACCACATCCTGGACATGTGGTTGTACAGTATGGCCCAGATTAATGGCGCACAAAGTTAAGTCCTTAGTGACTACTTAGGCGAGTCAACCATATCCCAAAACATCCCCTTTACTGCACGATCAATCGCCTGAGTATGAAATCATTTTTTTTTGTTCAAACCCGACCAAATGGCAACCCTTGCCATGGCACAACAAATTTTAGTAACAGTGGCCATGCCACAATTCCATATATCATCAAGTCAATTTTTTATGATTAACATAGTGAAGGAACCCATCGTTCAGCTAAAGCATGACTAAGCAACATATGATACCCATGTTGGTAATAAAATATGACCAACTAAAATTAAACCAGGCTATGGTGTCCAAGGATACATGTCAACAAGTAATTCACAATTATTCAAGGAGGCATATTGTCAAATAGGCATTTAACTATTCCCGAAAAACCATTACTATAAACTTAGTAATGCATGTTGATACAAAACAATATAATTTTGTAAATTGGGTACAAAATGACCAAAAGCCTACGACTTGCCTTCGTCAAAATTTGCAGATGCTTCGGTAGATTGCTCCTGGAAGGTTTCAGAAATGCTAGATTCTATACGCACGAAACGAGATAAATAAATAACAGAAATTCAAATAAAATCCAAAAATTACAAAATAAATACTGGAAGGAAGATATTGAATTTAGATGAAAGAAATGATGGATTTGGAGTTCGAATGAAAGAAAACGGGCTCCTGGAAGTTTTGATATAATTCTAAAAATATTGTGCACCTTTACATTGAGCACTGGTCGAAAGCTTCGAATGAACGTGGTCGAAAGGAGATTCAACCACCTGGTCAAAAGAGTTACGACCACAGGTCGAAAGGATTTACGACCACTGGTCGAAGGAAAGCTACGACCACTAGATGAAGGAGAGCTACGACCACACTGGTCGAAAGGCTACGACCACACTGGTCGACAGCGGCGACACTCGGCTACCAGCTCACCGACGCTACACGCCACGGCGAGGAGAGCGGGTGATATCAAAATGAAGAGGGTGACACGGTGAACTTGGTGTGCACCTTCGCGGCGAGAGGGTGAGCGGAAAAGGTCGGCAGCTAGGAAGAAGTGCGGTGATGAGCTACAGTTCAAGGCTGTGATGGCGTTCTGGGGTCACTCTGGTGGAGATGATGTGTTCACGAGGTGGACCACGAGATGTCGATCACGATGGAGTAGACGATGGCGACGGAGCATCAACGTCGGCGACGAAGAAGAAGGCGGCGGCAACGTTTAGGTGAATGTGGTGATGGTGCTCCTGACGAAGAAGAGGTGTGCCTGAGGTAGGACACGACGCGGTGAAGCTCCCGGTGTAGACAACGTCACCAGAGATTGACAGACGATGACGTAATCAGTGGTGAAGGTGGTTATGGCCGGCGGCGAAGGAATTACGAATTCCCGCAAGGAGAGGAAGAAAGGAGATGAGAGATCTTTGGGAATGGGTTGAGTGAGATGAGGGGCTCCTGAGGCTCTCTTTATATAAGGGAGGAGGTGCCCGAATCAACAGGAAACTCATGAGAATTAATTGAGCGGTTTTGGGTTGAAGTAAAAAACGAAAGAAATGGTAAAATTAATTGCAAGGAGTGGAAGAGACAGCAATTGATGAGATGGAAATGTGGGTGAGTTTAGAAGAAACGTTTCAGCAATTGATGGTATGGATTTTAATGGTTTGGGTGAGGGGAAAAGAGGAGAGAGGTGGAGGTCGGCCATGGCTTCTTGTTTCCAAAAGAAAAAGAAGAACCGTTCTGGAGGTTGAAGATGAAAGGAGGAGAGAGAAAGAATAAACAAAGGAAAATAAAATAAAATAAAATCCAAAAATAAATAAATAAGGAAAAATTCAAGAAAATTCCACAAAAATCCTTAGAACCTGAAAAGAGAAATAAAATAATTTTGGATTTAATTGAAGTTTATTTTAATCATTTAAAATGTTTTTTATTTTCTAAAAATTCAAATTAAGCTTTAAAACAATCCAATAAATTGCAAATGATTCTTTTTATTTTTAAGACTTCAAAGAGGCACTGAAAAAATTGGGATGTTACAAACCTACCCCCCTTAAAGGGAATCTCGACCCTGAGATTCAGGTTGGCTAGAGAATAGGTGCGAAAACTCGACCTTCATGTCCTCTTCACGCTCCCAGGTGGCTTCCTCTTCAGTGTGCTTGCTCCACTGAACTTTGTAGAAACAGATGATCTTACTTCTCGTCACACGCTCTGCTACTTTCAGAATCTTGATAGGTTGTTCCTTGTAGGTGAGATCTTCCTGCAAATCATTGGTTCCAACGGCATCTGCTCCTCTGGCACTCGCAAGCACTTTTTCAATTGAGACACATGGAAGACATCATGAACATCTGACAACTGAGATGGGAGCTCCAACTAGTAGGCAACTTCTCCTCTTCTTGCTAAAATTAGAAAAGGTCCAATGTATCTTGGTGCAAGCTTTCCGCTTACTCTGAAACGACACATTCCCTTGAGAGGTGAAACCTTCATATACACATGATCTCCTGTTGCAAAAACTGAATCTCAGCGACGATTATCCGCATAACTTTTCTGCCTAGTCTGTGCTGTTCTCAACTTTTCCCGAATTGATCGAACTTGATCTTCGGCTTCCTTCAAAATATCTGGCCCAAACACTTGGCCTTCTCCTGTTTCAATCCAATACAAGGGTGTTCTGCATTTTCTACCATAAAGAGTTTCAAACGGGGATATCTACAGACTTGATTGATAACTGTTGTTATACGAAAACTCTGCATAGGGCAAACTTTGATCCCAACTGTTTTTGTTTGCTAGAGCATAGGCTCTCAACATATCTTCTAGGATTTGATTTACTCTTTCTGTTTGTCCATCTGTCTGTGGATGATAAACTGTACTAAAATTCAGATTAGTGCCCAGAATACTATGCAGTTTCTACCAGAATCTTGAGGTGAACTGAGATCCTCGATCCGAAACTATCTTCTTTGGTACACCATGCAGACATACTATCTTTGCCATACACAATTTTGCAAGTCTGTCTCCTGAGTTGGTAGTCTTGACTGAGATGAAGTGTGCAACTTTTGTTAGACGATCTACAACAACCCAAATAGAATCATATCCAGCTCTTGTTCTTGGCAGACCGGTGATGAAATCCATTCCAATTTCTTCCCATTTCCACTCAGGTATCTATAAAGGTTGAAGCAATCCAGTAGGTTTTTGATGTTCAGCTTTAACTCACTGACAGATGTCACAATGAGCTATGAATTAAGCAATTTCACGCTTCATGCTAGGCCACCAATATAATTCATTGAGATCTTGATACATCTTCATGCTTCCAGGGTGAATGGAATAAAGGGTTTCATGAGCTTCTTTAAGTATCAACTGCTTAAGCTCTTTCTGGTCTGGTACACAAATACGCTTCTTGAACCAAATAGTTCCTTGCTCATCTTCTGAAAATCTTAAAGATTTTCCCTTCTTCATGTTGTTCTTAATCTCCTTGATATCTGCATCTTCAACTTTGAGCTTTCTGATCGATTTTCTTTGTGTGGGTTGCACTTCCAAAGTGGCTAACAAACCTTCTTCGACCAATTCAAGCTTGAGCTTCTGAAACTCTTCATGTAGTGCTGGCTAACTCTCCTTGATCATCAGAGTATTTCAATAGACCTTTCTACTCAAAGCGTCAGCTACTACATTAGCTTTTCCCGGATGGTAGTGAATTCCAATATTGTAATGTTTTTTCAATTCCAGTCATCTTCTTTGTCTCATATTAAGATCAGCTTGAGTGAAAATGTATTTCAGTCTCTTATGATTAGTATAAACTTCACAGCGATTACCAATGAGGTAATGACACCATATCTTCAGAGCATGCACTACGGCAGCCAGTTCTAAGTCATGGGTGGGGTAATTCACTTCATGAGGCCTCAATTGTCGTGAAGCATAGGCTACAACCTTCCTTTCTTGCATCAGAATACATCCGAGACCTTGACGTGACGCATCACAGAATATCTCAAAATACTTCTGAACATCAAGCAAAATTAGCACTGGAGCGGTGGTCAAACGCTTCTTCAATTCTTGAAAACTCTGCTCACATTCTGGCGTCCATGCAAATTTTTTCTCTTTCTTCAGCAACTGAGTGAGAGGTCTTGCTATCTTGGAGAATCCTTCTATGAATCGATGATAATATCCGGCCATACCAAGAAAACTTCTGATTTGAGGCATTGTCTTGGGTGACTCCCAAGTGAGCACATCCTTGACTTTGCTGGGGTTGACGACAACTCCTTTTGTAGACATGACATGACCCAAAAAGGTAACTTCTTTAATCCAAAACTCACACTTACTGAATTTGGCATATAGTTGATTATCTCTAAGTTTCTCAAGAACCAAACAAAGATGTTCCTCATGTTCTTCCTCACTCTTGGAATATACTAGGATATCGTCAATGAAGACAATGACAAACGTATCCAAGTAATCCATGAATACTTTATTCATCAAATTCATAAAGTAGGCAGGAGCATTGGTCAATCCAAAAGACATGACCGCGAATTCATACTATCCATACCGAGTTGAGAAAGCTGTCTTGGGAATATCCTCCTGATGAATCTTCAGCTGGTGATATCCTGATCTCAAATCTATTTTTGAGAACACTCCAGCTCCTTTCAATTGATCGAACAGATTATCAATTATGGGTAGAGGGTACTTGTTCTCGATGGTGACCTCATTGAGTGAGCGATAATCCACGCACATTCGTTGGGTACCATCCTTCTTCTCCACAAAGATCACTAGGGCACCCCACGGGGAAGAACTTGGTCTGACAAAACTTTTATCTTGTAACTCCTTGATTTGCTTCTTCATTTTAGCTAACTCATCAATAGGTAAATGATAAGGTCTCTTAGAGATAGGTGCAGTCCCCGGAACTAGATTAATGACGAACTCTATGTCCCTGTCTGGTGGCATTCCAGGTAAATCTTTAGGAAAAACATCCGAAAAATCTCTAACCACTGGCACATCTTCCAAAGCTATAGTCTTGACACTGCAAACTAGCGCTCCATCACGTTTTTCTGTGGAGGCTTCAAATTTTACTTTGGTTCCACCCGGACAGACCAAAGTGATGCTTCTAGCACCACAATTCAAAATTGCTTGATGCTTAGCAAGCCAATCCATTCCCAAAATCACATCTAAGGACTTGGTATCTATGATTATGAGGTTGGCTAGAAATTGTACCCCTTCTATGACCACTTTAACTTTTGGGCAACCTTTGTTCGTACTCAACTCTGAACTGGGTGATTGAACCATCAAAGCAGTTTTAAGAGTCAAAGCCTTGAACTAATGCTTTGCAGCAAAACTCTGAGAAACAAACGAATGTGAAGCTCCAAAATTCAAACAAAATAGTAGCAGGTGCTGAATTAACTAGGAACTTACCCAAAGACAGCGTCAGAAATTGTCTGGCTTCCTCCTTTGTGACATGGTTCACGGCCTCTCCCAAAGGTCAGGAGGCTGGACAGTGCATTTGGAGTCTAAGGTGCTCCACGTCCTGCTCCCGGCATGGAGGTTCTAGTTGGAGTAGCTCCCAAATTAAATCTGACAGGCGTTGGAGCTAAACATGCACAAAAGCAAATAAAATAATAACAATAGTGCTAAACATACTTCAAATGCTAAAAATGATTCAAAATTTGAATTCCTGAGGCCCTTTTATGCTGGAATATGAAATTTTCACTGAATTCTGCAATTTCCAATGGCTTATCCGCTAATTTTTAGTTCTGAGAAAATTTACACATAATTTTCCAATTTTCGAGGGCTTATTTGCAAAATTTCAAAATTTCCTTTTTCTTTTTCCCATTTTTTTCTCGATTTTTGCCTTTCTCGATTGTGGGCTGGGCTATTTTTCTTCTTGGCCCACCATGGCCTAGTCGTTGCCTACACATGGGGTGCTAGGGTTTCCCCTACCCCTGTGCACTAGTGGTGGTGGTGGTTGCTTTGGGCGCGACGACGTGGCGCAAGGCCACCAAGACAACAAGATGTAACCAGGCGCGGCGGTGGTGCGTAGTGGTCGGGTGCAAAGACCTGAGCCAAGGCTGGCGCGAGGGCGAAGGCGATGGAGCGACCTCGGGCGTGGATGGCGGCGTGTCGGGTTGACGCGGGTGGCTAGCTTGGTCGAGTGCAAGGTGCAGGCGGCGTTGGGGCCGTCTTGAATCAACAACCAGCGCTACGCATGCATCTTGCGACTTGAGCAGTTTTCTTAAGTTTTAAAAGAACAAAAATAAAATTTATTGATTTTATGATATTTTCGTGGATTTAAAGTTAAAAAGGAAAACTTAATTAATTCCATCAACCTCCTGGTATTTTAAAAGGTTTTTCCTGTCTTTTAAAAACTAGAAATAGTTATGTGCAAAAATAAAAGCCAACTTTAAGTTGGAAGTAATTTGGATCATTTCAAAGCTAATCTATTTAATTTTCAGGCCTTTTCAAAGTTTTCAAAATAAAACTCACAATTTGATTTTTCCTGATTTTTTAAAGCTTAAATTGAAATGTCACAAATAAAAACAATTTAAATGAGTTAATCAAACTTCAATTAATTCAAAATTTGGTTTATTTGAATTCCTTGGTTTTAATGGTTTCAAAAGTCAAGAAGAGTATTCTAAGTATTTTTCTTGAATTTCTGATTGTTTAAAGTCTTTTTCCTTGTTTCTAAAGTTAAAAATAATTTATTTGCGTAATTAAAAGCTAAAGTTAAGTTATAAATAATTTCACTTGAGTTTAAAATAATTCAAGGAATTTCTATGTATTTTTCTAGAACTTTTTTAACTCTATTTGCGATTTTCTAAAAACCTATTTCATTTAACTCAATTTTTGAAATCCAAAAAGTATTAAAAATTCCTCTTTTGCTTTCGGGCCGAATCTCTTCAGCCCGTTTTCTTTTTTCCTTCCGCGTGGCCCAGCCAGCCCGCTTCACGCCTCTCCTCTCACCCCCACCGACACGGCGGGCCCACTCGCCAGCCTCTCGTCGTCTCGCCCCTATGCTTCTTCCTCCCCGCCCGTTGGCGCCCCATGTCGCCGATCGCACGCCGTGTCAGCGCTCGCCACCCCGTCTTTTCCCCTTCCTGCCCCATCCTCTCCCCTACCTACCCTGTTGACCTCGCCGCCGCACCATCCTCTCCCTCACCTGCCCCGCGTCCCATCGCCGCGGGTGCCATGCCCTACTCCCCGCGCTCGCCCATGCCGCTCGGAATAGCCCGTTGTCAGCGCACATGCCTATCTCTTTCCCCACCCCTCCTCGTCTACTATAAAGGGATGCCCCGTGCGCCTCTCCTTCTCCTCCCTCTTTCCCCCTCAACCACCCCTTCCCTCCCGCCTCCATTCGCCAGATTTTCGAGCTTTAAGCTCGTCGGCCGGAGCTCACCTCTCCGCCTCTTGCGCCGCCATTGAAGCTCCCTCATCGCCTCCATCCTTGCCTTCGGCATCGCGAGCCTACGGCCTACACCATGCACGCCATCAAGCATCACTGTCTTGTCGCCGCCGCCTTCGCCACCACCGCCATTTGTCTTTGTCCTCGTCGCCACCACTTCATCAAGCCTAGTCGCCAGAACTGAGTGCATTCACTTCGCCTCGCTCCCCTCTCCCCATAGTGCGAGCACCGCGCTCGAGCCGCCGACATCCTCGCGCCGATGTGGCTGCCACCTCGCTGCCACCTAGGCGCCACGTCGCCTCCTTCGCTGACGTGGCTGCCCCGTCAAAGCCGCGTATGCGCTCGCGTGGTCGAGCCACTGTTCCCGTGCGCCCGGTCCATGATGGACCGTTGAATAGCCGTGGACCCAGTCCATGACCGTGGGGCCCAGATGTCAGCCGCATTGACATTTCTTTTAGAAAAATAAATCCGGCTAGTGACGTCAGCATGATGTAATAATTAATTTTCCTTTAGAAAATTAATTCCATAAATTTCGAATTTCATCATTTCATGTATTTTCAAGCTTCCGAGAGCCCGTTCTCCTCCGTCCAAACTCCGATTCAAGTGATTCAAATTTCTAAATTCATCTAAATCCAAGATCTAGCTATCTACAATAACATTATTTAATTTGGAGTTCGTTTGAATTTTATTTGGATTTTATTTGAATTTGGCTTATTTTCGCGTGTAGATTCCGACAACTTCAGAGAACCGGATTTCGACACTTCTCTGCATTTCAACACCGTTTCAAAATAACAACTAAATAAGCAAGGCAAGTTACATATTTGATCATATTTTCTCAGTATTTTAAATTATTACTGCACGCTTATTTAAATTCAAGTAATTTAAATTCCTGTTTGAAAGCTTTATAGTTATTCCTAATTCCATTGTATGGCTATTTATTATCAAGATAGACAGTATGAAAAATCTTTCCGAATGTGATGTATTTAGGGGTTAGAAATTGAAAAGATTGGATTGTAAGAATACATTGCTGTTGGATTGTTTGATTATAAGAAATACCTTATTGTTGGATTATAGCAATATACGATGGATGGAAGTTGGATTATAAAAATACATGATTCTTGGATAGTGATTATAGAGTTATGCAATTGTTGATTGTTAGATTATAGGTTTGAATACTTGTTGGAGAAATCGTAGAGATGCAATATTGACGGATGCGGATTATAGAAATAAATGATTAATAGATATTGGATTTTATGAATAAATCTTGGTGTGACTATAGAAATAAATCTTGATGGATTGTAGAAATATATCTTGGTTAGGTTATACAGGTATATTTTGCAGGATTATTAGAATATATCATTGTTAAGATCGGATTAGTGATATCGGATTATAGAAATGGATTATGGTTGGATGTTGGATTTTTAGAGATATATAATCGTTGGATATTGGATTGTAGAAACACATTATTGTTGGATTGTTGGAATAAGTCTTGTTGGATTACTGGAGTATATATGTTGGATTATAGAAATGTATAATTGTTGAATATTGGATTGGACAAATACATTATCGTTAGACATGGGATTATTAGAAATACATGATTATTGGATATCGGATTCTAGAAGTATATAATTGTTGATATTGGATTATCGAAGATTGGATTATAGAAATAGATAATTATTGGATATCAGTTATCGAAAATTGGATTATAGGATTACATAATCATCGAATTGATGGATGTTGAATTATTAGAAATAATTTATTAAGGAATAATAGATTGATGGATATCAGATTATAGAATTAGAGTATTGTTGAATGTTGGATCGATAGAAGTCGGATCATAGAAATAGATTGATATTGTGGATATTGGACTAATTGATATTGGAGTATAGGATTATATAATTGCTGAAGATTGGATTATGATTACAATATTGATGGTTAACTTATTGACCTTGTAATTGGCAATCCTTGGACTTCAAACCCTCATACCTTGTCACTCTAGATAAAACTCTGGTTAATACAATAGTGTTAACAAGATGCCCTTGATTGAAAACTTGATGCTTAGACGAAGCTTAGACAAAAAATGTTTAATTTAGGGAAATTGAGCCAAATGTTCAACTATGATTTAAAATGAGGCTATGGTATTGTTTTACCATAGAACTTTTGCAAATGATTTATGAAAAGCGAAATAAAACAAAAATTGGTTTGGACTTGGGCGAAATGGATGTTTGGATAGGTGCATGTTCATGCACGGGATTGATTTATTTCTATGATCGAGGCCCAGACGTTTTATTGGAAAGTCGTCCAAGTCAGTTAAGGACAGGTCTTTGAGCCGCATCTTGCTAAGTCACATCGTACTACCACATGTCCTGAATGGGCGAGACCTGGCTAACTAATTTGCAACATTTCACCGTGGCCGTGCCATCCGGTTGCGTGGGTGTCTTTTATAATCTACTTTTATGTATTCCCACCTGGCACAAGAGAGGGCCTGAACTCGGCGGGTTTCTATCCAAAGGGGGTGAAACCTTAATGAGGCAGGTCTACGGTGGGATGGTACATTGGAAAGGCCTTGTGATAATTACTTAGTCGCACATCTACAGAAGTGTGTGAGCGGACAGTATAATTAATTATCTCTTGTGTGTAAAGCTGTACAACCTCTGCAGAGTGTTAAAAACTATTCAAATAGCCGTGTCTACGGTCATGGACATGCTAGCAAAGCCACTCCAAGTTAGATTTTTTTTATTTCAAAAGACTTTATCACATAGTTTTGGATTTCTATCCAAATGAGAATTGGGTAGGTAGCCTTGTGATAGGAGGGTATCCTTCACCACTCGTTGATGAATGTTATCTGACTATAAAACTTGAGAATTTAGAAAATGAATTTTAGTTATAGAATAACTGCGTTGGAACTTAGTACAAGTATTTGGAAAGAAACATTGCTTTATGCAAATTCAACCATATAAGCCTTCCTTTGTTATATCCCTGCATGCATTATAATTCTATTATGGGCGTAACTTGCGGAGTACATTTATTTGTACTAACTCTTGCTTAATAAAATATTGTTCAAAGGAGAAGGACTTTGCATCTGCTGAAGATCTCGACGACTTAGCCGCTACCCTAGTCGATTGCCTGTGGCAGATTAGCTGGGCTCTACTACTTGCTCTTCGTCTTCCGTTGTGTTCTGTATTGTTGGCTCGTAAGCCTTTCTGATAATCAACTCTGATATTTATTAATAAAGTTTTGCGATTATGGTTGTGGTATCATGTTTGTTTACTGTGTGAGCTAGCCACTAATCATGGAACTAGTTCAAAAATGCACAGAGGATTTGGGGTGTTAACCCTGGGTCCTTACATGTGGGGAAAGCCCATGTAGGGGCTGGCGGTGGCAGCGCACCTCGTGGAGGCGGCGTGGTGGTGCGAGTGCCGGCGGCGCGGTGGAGGGCGCCCATGTGGCTGCGTCGGCCACGTCTTGGCGGCGCCGTGTGGGGCCGATGGAGATGCTTTGTCTGAAGGCGGCGGTGGCCATGACGCAATGGCTGGTCGTGTGGAGACCGACGACGCCTGCAGAGGTCGGCGGCGGTGCGCGTCGCGATGGCCGTCTTGGCGTCAGAGGCCGACGGTGCGTAGTGCGCTAGAGATTTTTTTTTCTCTTTTTCATCCAATCTATGGTACCATCATCATCTACTTCTTCATGCAATCTACCAATCAGCTTGGTCGGCGACTTCAAGTCAGCTAGCGGTAGATTAAGGCAGATTTGCATTGTAGGACATAATCTAGAAAACAAAAATGTAAGGACCCCGGAATATTGGAGGTTTATACCAAATTAAAAATCATACCAAAAGCATAATTCTTAATCAAGAACAACCGGTTCTTAATTAAAAATCATACTAGAAGCATAATTCTTAATTAGGTACAAATCCAACATTCAGGTTCCCGGATATATGTCATGCAATATTTCCTAGGATCAGCGAATATTGCACATATATCCTTATACAACATTGCATCAGACATACAAGGCATATACTTACATTACTTCATACAAAGTTTTACATTTCGGTTTTACAAATTCAAGTGGCCCATAGTCACAACAAAACATAGCAGCGGAAACTTGAAGTAAACAGCAAAAGTCACCAATGGTCCCATTACCCTCAGGCTATTGAGTGGAGGTTAGAATTAGCTTCACTCGTTAGCGTCACCCTAATTGGCGCTAACGGGCATCTCATATAAACAAACATCCTTACCTGCAACAAAAGGTTATAAAACCTGAGTACAGAAGGTACTCGCAAGACTTACACAAACTATGAAACGAAAGTGTTTAATAGATCCTATTCAAAGGAGTAGAATTTGTACATGCTTAAGGTTAACAACAGGAAGGTTATAATGGTTTCAATTTTTGCGTAAGGCAATACATCTTAATCCTACACTTGCTAAGTTTTGGTAAAACAGTTTTATAAATCAATTTGGACTAAAACAATAAGTAAAAGAGAACATAATCATAAATAATGACAACAATAAAGGGGCTGTCCACTACTAACAACAACATTGCAAGAATGCCTGTCATGTCAAAATAGTACCCATAACCAAGTGGTAATTCAAAATCTATACAAAGATCTATTCAACTCAAGCGCTGTCCATAACCGTGGACACGGCTATTCGAATAGTTTTAAACCCTGGAGGGGTGTACATCTTTACCCACACGACTTAGTTAGCCCGTAAGCCTCAGGAATAATAGCACTTGCCTTTGGTATGCGTAGGATAAACTAAGATTTGGTGTTTTTCAACAAGTTGACACTATTGATTTGGAATACCCATGTGTGGTGATCCGCTTAGTTCAAGTTACTAATAGAACACGCCAACCGGGGCCCACATGTTGTGCCGAATGCCGATTCAAAAAGAAATTAAATGAGAGAAAGTAGAGATGTGCTAGATGCACATATTAATTAAATGTCAGAGCCCTTAAGGTACATACATGTGATGGAGCATGTACATCCTCACCCTCTTAAGAACATATGATCTGATATGAGATCAAACACATATGTCCTTACTTTCTGTTTTCCAACTCAATAGCATTAACTTTTTACTTAACCAAACGGTGCCCATACTGCTGCGTGTGGAAATGCGTTGGGGCTTGAATCGTCCGATCAATGTTAAGTCCTTAATCAATCCAGACAAGACAACCACATTTCCCAATCTCGTGCACTAAGGCACCATCACTAGCATCCACTTGTTCGGATTTAAAATTAGTGAAAACAAACAAAATTTGATTTCGAATCAGATTTAAATAGACTGAATAAAGAATCAAAATAAATGAAATTCAATTAGTGTTCCCAAGTTTGACAAGATAAGCTTGCCAAACACTAACGTTCTACAGACTGCATGGCTAAGCAATAACGGAAAACAAGTATTTAAGTATAGAAACACTAACGTTAGGTTGTAACTATCTAGTGACAGATCACAAATAATTTTTAGAAAATTAGCATGCAACAATATCTCTGTATTTTGGGAAATCTACAGTTCAAAAATTCTGGGATCAACATGGTGCAAAGAGGATGCTTGCCTTGTTGGAAGTTCACTTGTTCACTCTCGGAGACGTAAAAGTTCACTCTGTGCAATTCGACATCTAGAGGGAAAACACGATAGCGAATAAACACCGATAAAACCGACAAATCCAAAATGCTCAAAAATGCAAGAGATTCACATATTAGTGAGATTATGATTTTAGATGCATTTAGGTGTAAATTTTAGTTTAATTGGAGTTCATATGAATTTTCTATGAAACTTTGAAGTTACTTCAATTTCTAGTGTAAAAGTAATCATTTTCTGTAAGTAATTGTAATTCTGAAATTTGCTGTAGTAGTAATATGTTTAACACTTATGCCATGTGAAAGTACATTAGAAATGGAAACCAACAAAGTTAGTTTCACCCAATTTGGATTTAGAATGAATTAGTTATGAGTTTGTGAAGTAACTTCTTGTTTACTAAAACCTTAACTTGGCCAAACTGTGTGGATCCCTACTACTACTAAGATCAAGGCCTTTTAATTGTTTTCTATTCAGTTGGTTGTGAGTGGTTACCAATTACCTCCAAACAAATCTTAAACTTTTGGTTTTAGCTATCAAACAAGTGATTTAAAGATTTTGAAAGCTCCAAAAGTTATTAAGCTTACCTACTGACTGCTATTTCCAGAAGCATTTAGTTCACTTTGCTTGTTAAAACAACCAACTAAAGAATAACTCTAAGGACTGAAAAATTACTAGCCCAACTTCATTCAGATTTCAACTTTTTAGATTAGTTATTTCACTTAAGAGATCTAGTTGACATTTACAAAATTTTGGTAGCATTAGACCAATGGTTTTGAAAAAAGGTTATACTGACAATTCATATTTTTATCAAAACCTTCGCATTTAATTTGAGAAAGTGCATTTTCTTGATGTATCGACTTGAGATGTACATTAGCTAAAAAGCTAAACAAAACAATAACCTTAAGGATCGATTTGAAATTGACAACGACTCACGACCAAATTCTAAAATTCTATAGATTCTTTGTTCATACACCTACTGTGATAGCTTTTAAGAACTAAAGTTGTATTAACTAAACTCCTTTAAACTCAACTATCAACTTTGCTAGTACACTTGAATGGCCTAGTGACATTCACAATACTTGATAGAATAGGATAATAGGTTTAGCAATTCGGTTCCCCAGACAATTGATTTCACCCAAAACACCATCTCTTCTCTATCCAAAACTTCACCAAAGACGAGTTACGTGGGTTTTCGAAAATTTCACATCCAACTATCTATTTCTTGCTAACCCAAGGTCCTAATTCAATCACAATACTCTAAGCTAGTGAATCAATAAACTTTCTAACTATTAGTTTCAGACTGTCACTAGTCTGTTGTCATTTGCATCATCCACTGAAAACACAAACACAACACCAATTTGTATGTTAACCAGCAATGTGATTAATTACATTTCTACAGTTTAGCTAACCTTTAACATAACCTAATTGACTATTAAAGGGTAGCTTCTATTGTCAATTACTTACATGTTAACACATACAAACAGAGGGAGCTGGAGACAAACCGAGGGGAGCAGAGGAGCATCAGGGGGCGGCTTGGGCATTTTGGCGAACACCCTCCAGGCGTGCGAGCTCCACAGGGGCCAGAGGCGGCGCAGGGAGCCGGCGGTTGGGGAGGCGTCGAGCCAGCTGGAGGTGGCTCGGTGGAGCGATAAGCGTGGGGTGGGGTTGAGAAAGCGGCGACAAGGGCACTACCACCATGGCGTGAGTACTGTGATGAAGGGCGGTAGTAGTGAGAGCACTAGCATTGGAAGAGCGAGTGGAACTCACCTGTATAGTCGGGCGGGGAGGAGGAAGACCAAGGCGGTGGCGCCGTGGACCACTAGCAGCGTGACGGGTTCATCATGGGCAAGCGTGGCGGCTATGGCGACTTCGGCGGCGGCGGTGGAGGTGGAGGCCGAGGAAGGGCTGGGGTGGCGCTTGGGCGTGTTGACCGGGCGGGCGCCACCGAGCGACAGCGTGGCCTGCGGTCTTGGCGATGCGGAGGAGGAGGGGGGTGGCGAGGCGGCATGGGGAGTGGAGGCCAGGAAAGAGGGCCGGCCATGGAGTGGGAGGAGAAGAAGGAGGCCGGACGGCGAGGGCGGCGGCGGCAGTGGGGCGGATGGTGGAGCTTGGCTGGGAAGGCGGCGCTTGAGCTTAATCGGCGTGGAGGGCCTGTGTGGCGGCGGCTTTGGCGAAAGGGGGCCGGTGGCTCGGCGAAGAAGGGCCTTGGCCAAGGCGCGGGGCGCGGCGACGGCAAGCGGAGGAGGGTGGAGGGACCGGCGGCGGCGCCATGGAGTAGGAGGAGGGGAAGAAGGGAGATTTGGGGGAAGAAATGGAAGGAAGAGCCGGCCCTAGAGGATGGTGTCGACCGAATGGGGGAAGGGAGGAAAAAAAATGAGGCGTGCTGCTCCTACCAAGATCAAGAGGCTTCGAGATGGGGGTGGCGTGGCATGCGAAGAGAACAAGCCGGCGACCGAGTGGGGAAAAAAATGGAAGATCCGGATTTTCAGACAAATGACTGAGGTGATGGATAAGTGAATTGCTAAATAAAGTTATCAAGCTCCAAAAATTATAAAATTTTCAGAGAAGGTTTCGATATATTGTAAATTTTTGTACAAATGTTTTAGGATTTTATGTTCTATGTATATTTTTCTAAAAATTATGTTCATGATTTATTCACTTATTTAAAATTCATTTAAAGTGTATATTTATGAATTAAGTTTGAATTTTTCTCATGGTTAATTTGGATTCCAAAATTTTGGTAAAATTCATTTTTATTCATGATAATTATTCTAGTACTTAAATAAATTATTTTCCATAGATTTTTATGAGTTTTTATTTCAACTTTCTTTTGTGACTTTAGTTTGAGTTAGAGGTTTATATTTGATTTTAAGATTTTCAAATGCATAATTTATGCACATGCTCCAGAAATAAATGAAATGCTTATGAAATGTATCTAAATCCTAATTAATAAAAATGGGGCTGTTACAAAAAAACTTGCGGAATTGAAAATGATCTAGAAAACGTGATTCAATCTACGAGTATCGTGCTTCGACGATTACCATTTGATCCAAGTAAAGGAGGTCTAAAGATAGGCCGGAGCAGATCGTACTGATAACGTGTTGAGGAACCGTCGTTGACGAGTCCAATCCAATCGATCACCTCGTAGATGGATGTAGAAGAATCACACACACAAGAGTACAGAAAATAAAATGACACAGAGATATAGGGCACTTCTTTCTCTTTATTTTTTCTTTAGCTAGCACGCACAATATATGAGACCCCCTATATATAGACTAATGAGAGATGAAGAGTCCACTGTGGACAAAACCTGCACAGCCAAGCCCATGTAGAGGTGGGAGTCGGGCCGGGCCATTCCGTGCTCGCCCGAGGCCCAGCCGGCTCGACATGGCCCAAGCACGACCAGACACGCCACGCGTGGGCGGGCTAGCACTGGCTGACGAACGGCGGGGCCGGGCCTCTGAGCAACCTGACAGACTGACGCAAGACGCGGCCGGTGTGGCGTCTTGCGTGCTCGGCCGACTGCACGCCAAAGACTTCTGGCGTCGGCGACCGCTTCGCCTCCGCCGCCTCGCCTCGAGGGATATCCAAATGCATCCATCAAAAAACCAAAACATAATACCATCAATAGCAAAAACCTCCGAATGCATCCATCATACATCAACCATTTGACATCAAAAGATAAATCAAACAACATCTGTAAAACCAAAATACAACAGGAAGTAAGAAGAGAAAGAAAGGGAAGGGGAGAAGAGGAGAGCCAGGGAGGAGAGGTGGCGCGGCCACATGTGGCAACGCCATGTGCCATGTCGCGGAGGACCGAGGCCGGCCGTGGAGGGCGAGCAGTCTTGCAGGGCCGACGCGGGGGCTGCCGTGAGCTGGCGGCAGAAGAATCGGAGGCCGAGCTACACAAGGAGCAGGGAGGAGCACGGCCGGCGGCACCATGGGACCGAATCACGGGAAGCAGGCCACAGGCGGTGAGGGCAGCTCCGCCTGCCTCCTCGCGCCTCCTCGCCTCCTGCCGCCGCCTCCTCGCCTCGCCCGCGCCTCCTCGCCTCCCATGCTTGCCTCCGCCTCCGCCTCCCCGCCTTGGCTCATGGCCTCGGCCAGCCGTGGGGATGGGGGACTGGCCTGGGGATTTTTTTTTGAGGCGAGTGGCCTTGGCCGATAGGTGGGGATGATGGGGTGTGGCTGGGTGGGGGGATAAGGCTTGGGTAGTTGGGGCAGTGCACACTGCGCAGTAGAGTTCGGTAGGTGGATAGGTAGAGTGCACATGTTTTTATAGATTAATTCAATTTTAACTAGGTTTTTAATGAGGTGAGCACAAGAGTAATGAAGATAACGGTCGTCGCCGCTATCGCCGTCTCCGCTGTCTATAGTTATTTTAAACTGGGCTTGGGCTGGCACGGCATGACCCCAGCACGACGGACTTTGGACCGTGCTTGGGCTTAGCCGAAGACGATATGGACTGACACGACACGGCACAGCGGAGTGACCGAGCTGAGCCGGCACGGTACGATACGGCTCGATGCACGGTGGATCCTGACCCAATGCCCAGCTCTATGCCCACGGTAACAAATTGACTCGTGGAATACAGTCGCACCACCAAACGAGGCAAATCAACGGAGTAGGCAAATCAACGGAGTAGTGCGAGCGTAGCGCCGTGCGGTCGTGCCACGCCCGAGATGACTTCAAGTAGCGATCTCGTGGGCCCCGCGCCAAGTCGATCTGGAGATTTGGATGGGCGGCATCAAGCGGCGTCGGTAGCAAGCATTGCCGACGAAGGTGGCGGACACACACCGTGTGGGCAGCCTGGACTGACATGTCGGCCTTCGTCCGCGTGGGTCCCCCTCCTGCGCCACCGAGCCAGGCAGGCTAGCCACCGCGATCGCTTATACACAAAAATTCTTACACAGTAGTAGCGCAATACTACATAATTCATCTAGAATATCAAGCCCATTCGGAACACATGAATTTTTCAATGGGTATTGAGTTGTCTCCTACGAAGACCCCATTTAGAGCGGGGAATATTTTTCTTGATTACTATAGGAAATGAGTTGTTTCAGGTAAATTTTTTGTAAAATTTCTATATTTTAAATATAACGAAATTTATGTAAAACTTCCATGTTCCATATGGAAACCTCGTTGTCAAATCCTCTACTCAAATTGCACTCTCTAAGCACACATAACTTAAGAATTGGACCCACCCACACCAAGGTAAAGATCGAAATATGCCTTCCTACTTGTCGGCAACGTAAAGCCACAAACCAAGACAAAAGGAGAGGACTGGGTAACTTTATTCAGAAAACACCCTGGAAATCCACTTTTTGTGGTTTATGAAAAGTCGTTCCTTCGAGTGGGAGCCAGGAATAAAATTTCTGCACCTCAATCAGATGCTCGACCCGACCACTCACGGCGGCCAATGGCGCCGCTGACTCCGAGTTCTTTTCAGCTTTCATGTTCTTACTAGAAGCTCACCTTTCTGACACAGACGTCTGAGGCGCGGCCGGAGACGCGGGCGTCTAGAGCGCTGGCGTGTGGAGCGGCACGGCGTTCGAGAATAGGCACACCAGACGTGCGTCCGTGCAGGAGCACAAGAAACACATCAAGCGTGGGCATGCTCACACGCAATTCTGACCGTCCGATACGCATCCGACAGGAGGAATTTTTTCGGGCGACGTGGCTCACGAGCTGCGGCGGTTTTCACTGGGAATTAAATTAGGTAATTCTCCTTTATGTTACTGTAGCACAATGGCAAGTTAAAAGGGGTGAAAAAGAAATCGAATTGGGAAATGTTAAGAACAAAAAAAAAATTGAAAAGAAAGCCTTTGGAACGGGAAAAGGCTAATGGATTTTATCCATAAAATTCCGTGGTCATTTTGGATTCTTGGTTAGATCAAGATAAGTACTAGTACTAGTAGCACACGTGTCACGCACAAGCACTAGATTGAGACATTGACGAGTGTTTGAGTTTCACTTGCCCTGCAGCTAAACAAACTTGATAAAAGCTTGTAATCAAGAGCACGTGCTTCCAAGATAGCCAGTGTGCCACCTAAACAAGTCAGATGCGTGTAGACAGATCCAAAATTCATCTAGCACATTTCACATCAGAAACATATAGTACATGTTTTGTCCAAGCTAAAGTATATACTCCCCTCAGCACCATACTTGGTCTCGGACGGTTGACATTTATCAAGAATTAAATCGATCGGAGGTTATCGTATATATTACTATATGTGTATTGAGTTTAAACTGTAGAGTGCATATCTATACGAATATAGGTTTTGACGAGACAAAACTACTTTAGACCCCGTGTCCCGTTAGGGCCTTCAATGAGAAATATCTATTGTATGATAAGTTTTATCGTATGATAAGTTTTTTTTTTCTTTTTCTAACAGGGTGTTTTCATTCCTACTTGGGTAAGGGTTGAATCTAAAAACACGCACTTACGCGCCCGCGCTCCTCTGTATTAAAATTTTGTTTCACACTATAAGAAATCCTATTTTTGAGGCAAATTTACCATTCTATTTCCATTGAATATCCCCAATTAATCGCAACCGCATTGTCTCTACAAAATGCTTTCTCTGTCATGACATCTTAAACAAAGCTAATTTTGGAGTTTGAAATGACCTATAATATAAAGTGGAGGTTCAAGAATATATGATGTTTTATATATTGACTTCAACTTTGATCATTATTATTTTATATTAATATGTTCATAAAATAATATAAAATTATTATATTGTAAAAATATTTTTCATAGTGATCTAATGATATTATTTTCGCATGACCAACACGAATAGTTTTTTTTTTCATATATTAGTGATCAAAGTTAAGAAAGTTTCACGGAATATTCTCTAAAACGTCATATATTTCTGAACAGAGGGGGTGCTACTAAACTGAGCACGTTGAACACGTTACCATTACGTATCTTCTCTGAAACACTCTTCAACTACGCATCATAAATACAAAAAAAAAAAGAAGTCTATTCTACCCCCTCAAGTATCGACATGCAGACAATTAACTCCTTCTATTAAAAAATCGGGCATTTAACACCCCAAAGTTGCAAAACCAGACAACTTACCCCTGAGGTTGTTTGGTGGTATTGCGCACGTAGCGTCCGGTCGGCCCGGTTTCACTAGGTACGCCACTGTGTCGGCTAGGTGAGCTGACGCAGGCGCCGCCCCTGACGAGGCCATTGAGGAGGTCATCGACATCGAGTGGTTCTTCCTCGTCTCAACAAGGTCTCTTCCGTCGGGAGCTCAACTTCTCGGATTTTGCGTCCAACGCCTCCGTGGTGGCGGCCCCGCCTTTCTTCAAGCCCGAGTCCGGTGAGATCCTAAACTTCACCGCCGACAGCACCAGCCAAAGGAACCCGTCGTCGATGCCACCCGCCGCAACCACCAGCCTCACCACGGCTCCAAGGAGCCTCTTCTCGCAGCATACGATGATGGTGACGGCCGTGGCGAACGATACTAAGAACAACCCGAAGCGGTCCATGGAGGTCACCTCCCGCGTGAGCAACACCAACCACCACTTGGCTGCGACGGCCAATGAGGGCATGTTGTCCTTCTCGTCGGTGCCGACGACACGACCGTCCATGGGCATAGGCGATTCAATCAAGTCGGAGTCGGGCCACTCGGACGTGGAGGCGTCGGTCCGCGAGGTGGAGAGAAGCCGCGTCTTGGCGCCATCGGTGGCCGAGAAGTGGCGCGACAAGTATGGTGAGCCGATAAGCAGTGCGAGCCCTTGAACCACGTGGAGGCGAGCGGCAGCGGCGGGAGAGGTGAACCAGCGGTTCTGGCGGCAAGCGCTATGGTGCCGAACGTGTCCAAGATGGACAAGGCGTCATTGCCGACGAGCGCCATCTCCTACATCAACGAGCTCCACGGCAATCTAACGGTGGCGGTCGGACAAGGAGACTCTCTATTCCCAGTTGAGGCACTCAAGAAGGAGGCGTGATCTTGTGACCCCCGCCGCCGTCGTCCGAACGCGAGGCGGACACAACGACGGGCACCGTGCTCTGGCGGAGATCGGCGAAGATCCTAGGGTGGGCGATGATCCACGTGCAGTGCCATAAGCGCAACCACCCGACGGCAAGGCTGATGATGACATAGCAGCCTACCTGGCGAAACCGGGTCGACCGAACGCCACGTGCGCAATACCACCGCACGAAACAGCCCCAGAAAGTAAGTTGTCCGGTTTTGCAACTTTGGGGTGTCAACGGTCCGATTTTTTAATACAGAGGGTTGCTTGTCTGCATGTCAATACTTGTGAGGATAGAATGGACTTCTTCCAAATACAAACTGCACCCTATTAATTAGCCATATCGTACGTCGCTTGTCCTCAAAGCTACGCGCATGCAGCAACTAACCCACCTTTCCCTCTCAAATGACCATGGTTTGTCACGAACACACAATCGGGTACTAAAGTTGCCGCTGCATATTAATCTCGACTAAATTAAAACAACAGTTTCTTTTGGGGCGCCTATGTGGTGAACATTCACCACTTACCTAAGTGCTGGACAACTCCCACCTTATCCTTAATTACGTCTCCCCTATCCACCCGGTGCACCCACTGCTTCCTCTTCGACGACCGCTCCCATCCGGCGAGCTCCGCCACCGCCCCCACCGCTACATCTTCTTCCTCTTCGGTATCACTCTGCACGCCTCCACCACCAACCCTGCCCCCAACACCCGCGCCCAACGCCTCCGTGGTGGCGGCCCCGCCTTTCTTCAAGCCCGAGTCCGGTGAGATCCTAAACTTCACCGCCGACAGCACCAGCCAGAGGAACCCGTCGTCAATGCCACCCGCCGCAACCACCAGCCTCACCACGGCTCCAGGGAGCCTCTTCTCGTAGCATACGATGATGGTGACGGCCGTGGTGAACGATACTAAGAACAACCCAAAGCGGTCCATGGAGGTCACCTCCCGCACGAGCAACACCAACCACCACTTGGCTGCGACGGCCAATGAGGGCATGTTGTCCTTCTCGTCGGTGCCGACGACACGACCGTCCATGGGCATGGGCGATCCAATCAAGTCAGAGTCGGGCCACTCGGACGTGGAGGCGTCGGTCCGCGAGGTGGAGAGAAGCCGCGTCTTGGCGCCATCGGTGGCCGAGAAGTGGCCGCACAAGTGTGGGCGGAAGCCGACAAACAGGCGTGAGGAGCCCTTGAACCACGTGGAGGCAGAGCGGCAACGGCGGGAGAGGCTGAACCAGCGGTTCTACACGCTGCGCACTGTGGTGCCGAACGTGTCCAAGATGGACAAGGCGTCGCTGCCCGGCGACGCCATCTCCTACATCAACGAGCTCCACGGCAATCTGACGGTGGCAGAGTCGGACAAGGAGACTCTCTATTCCCAGATTGAGGCACTCAAGAAGGAGCGTGATCTTGTGACCACCGCGCCGTCGTCCGAACGGGCGGACACTAACGGCGGGCGCCATGCTACGCGGAGATCGGCGAAGATCACGGGCCGAGGCGATGATCCACGTCTTGATGCCACAAGCGCAACCACCCGACGGCAAGGCTGATGATGACATAGCAGCCTACCTGGCGAAACCGGGTCGACCGAACGCCACGTGCGCAATACCACCGCACGAAACAGCCCCAGAAAGTAAGTTGTCTAGTTTTGCAACTTTGGGGTGTCAACGGTCCGATTTTTTAATACAGAGGGTTGCTTGTCCGCATGTCGATACTTGTGAGGATAGAATGGACTTCTTCCAAATACAAACTGCACCCTATTAATTAGCCATATCGTACGTCGCTTGTCCTCAAAGCTACGCGCATGCAGCAACTAACCCACCTTTCCCTCTCAAATGACCATGGTTTGTCACGAACACACAATCGGGTACTAAAGTTGCCGCTGCATATTAATCTCGACTAAATTAAAACAACAGTTTCTTTTGGGGCGCCTATGTGGTGAACATTCACCACTTACCTAAGTGCTGGACAACTCCCACCTTATCCTTAATTCCGTCTCCCCTATCCACCCGGTGCACCCACTGCTTCCTCTTCGACGACCGCTCCCATCCGGCGAGCTCCGCCACCGCCCCCACCGCTACATCTTCTTCCTCTTCGGTATCACTCTGCACGCTTCCACCACCACCCCTGCCCCCAACACCTGCGCCCGACGGCGGCCTTACCGCCGTCTTTGCCGCCCTCCCCGCCATTGTGTTAACCCCGCCCACCCTAATATCCTCTTCGGCGTCGCTCCGTCTGCACCTCCTCCCCCGCCTCGCCCTTCTTCCCCATCTCAGACGGCTACTGCCATTGGATCCGCCGCCACCGCTCACCACCTCCTAATTGCTCATCATTCTCGTCTCCCCCGCCGCCAACCGCCCTCCTCCAATGGCGATAACGATGCCATCATTGTCTCACCGCCTTCTTTGTGGCAGGCACCTACCTTGATCGCCGTCGCCCCTGGTCTCCCTCTAAGGTCGGGGGTTTTAGTGAGCCTTAACCCTAGCTCCGGTGAGCCCTTGCCGGAGATATCACCATCGTGGGAGAGGAAGGTATATTTGTCGTTTTCTTGTCCGAATCTGTCGTTTTCTTGTCCGAATTTGGTTGTTCGGTTTTTCACTCTTCAACTAAATAGTGGTTATTCACTGAATAGCAGTTATCTTTCTTTTTGAGCTTTGCTGCAGGAGCAATCAATACAGCTGCATGAATGTGAATGTACAATGTTGTACGTACGTACTCATCGTGCAGTGCTTTATACTACACAGCAGCGTGCATGAAACTGGAGTAAGGAGTACTATATCTTAGTGCTCAAATGACAAGAAGCAAAAACGAAAGAATTAGTCTGACTTGTTTAATTGTTGGAGCTGCAATGCTGCATGCTCCGATAGTCACTCCGATTGGAGGAGGAGCACAGTACGTGCCGTCCCCGTGCCACGCAGGAGCTGACTCATTGCGATCTCGTGGGTCCTTGGATGGTATGCAGCGGAGGAGCCAGGCGCAATCTAGGCCAACTTTTTTAGGCTGAACTCGTATTTTGATAATTTTTTATTAGATTTTTTTATAGATTATTTATTCTAGACCTCGGGACATTGCTCTAACGGTCCAAGGCTCAGCTCCACCCTTGTTTTGCTATGTCTCAGGGTTTATCTCAGAACTTCTATGTATCACAACGAAGAAGATTGGTATTGTAACACCCCAGTCCAACACGGGCCCAAAATGACACTAACTATCAATTTTAACATTAATTAACAATAAATTATAGCAAACATCCTAACGATAAAACCCGTCCGCGTGTCACATTAAACAAGTATAATATATATCAATTATAGATAATTAATATGTAGAAAGCATAGCAAGATAATAATATAAGAACAATACGAAACCAATCGAATAAAGTTTACTGAATGAATATTCAACTCCAACCTATCATCAAAGGCCATTCAAAACTAATAAGTCCTAAATATAATTCATCACTCTATAATAAAGGTTTTCATGTCCAATGAATCAAATAATTGAGTGTGGGTTTGTAGTTCCAAGTGCGCTAGCCCTTCCTAAGTGAAATGTCGTCAATGGTCACCTAAACATAACAATAAAGTAAGAGTGAGTCCAAAACTTATAAAATACGCAATAAAGCTGTAAACAACCGTTTATCAACCATAATCAAGGTTATCATAATAATCTTTCTATTTAAAT